>PVJS01000356.1:69497-137267 GCA_004027185.1 Glis glis
TAGATGCAAAACTTCTAAACAAAATACTAGCAACGTGCATTCAAAACCACATCACGAAAAACATTCATCATGACCAAGTTGGGTTCATCCCAGGGATGCAAGGCTGGTTCAACATATGAAAAACAATCCATGTAATCTACCACATAAACAGAACTAAAGACAAAAATCACATGATCATTTCAATAGATGCTGAAAAAACATTTGACAAAATCCAACACCCATTCATGATAAGACCTCTGCAAAGAATTGGAATAGAAGGAACATACCTCAACATTATAAAGGCAATATACAATAGGGCCACAGACAACATCATACTGAATGGGGAAAAGCTTCAAGAGTTCCCCTTAAAAACAGGAACAAGACAAGGATGTCCGCTGTCACCACTCCTTTTCAATATAGTACTTGAGACTCTAGCCAAAGCAATAAGGCAAGAGAAGGAAATAAAAGGAGTACAAATAGGAAAACAGGAACTGAAACTATCTCTATTTGCAGATGACATGATATTATACTTAGAAGACCCAGAAAACTCAACTAAAAGGCTCATAGAACTGATCAACAAATTCAGCAGTGTTTGGATACAAAATCATTCTTAAAAAATCAGAAGCTTTTCTGTATGCCAACCATAAATCCACTGAAAAAGAAATCCAGAAGACATTTCCACTCACGATATCCCCCAAAATAATAAAATACTTGGGAATAAACCTAACCAAAGAGGTAATAGACCTCTACAAGGAAAATTTTAAGACATTGAAAAAAGAAATTGAAGAAGATCTTAGAAGATGGAAAGATCTCCCATGCTCTTGGGTAGGCAGAATAAATATCAAAATGGCCATTCTTACAAAAGTGATCTACAGATTCAATGAAATGCCTATTAAATTACTAAAGCCATTCTTTATAGACATAGAAAAATCTTAAAATCCTTAAATTCATTTGGAACAACAAAAAATGCAAAATAGCCAAAGTCGTTCTCAGCAACAAGAACCATGCAGGAGGCATCACAATACCTGACTTCAAACTATACTACAAAGCCATAGTAATAAAAATAGCATGGTATTGGCACAAAAGCAGACACATAGACCAATGGAGCAGAATAGAAAACTCCGAAACAAATCCACACACTTACAGTCAATTTATTTTTTACAAAGGGGCTAAAAACATCCACTGGAAAAAAGATAGCCTCTTCAACAAATGGTGCTGGCAAAACTGGCTAACCATATGAAGAAAAATAGAAATAAACCCCACTTTCTCACCTAGCACAAGAGTCAATTCAAGATGGATCAAAGACCTAGAAATCAGACCAGAGACCTTGCAGTTACTTGAAGAGGGCATAGGTCCAACACTTCAACACAAAGGCACAGGTAAAGACTTCCTCAACAAGACCCCAAAGGCACAGGAAATTAAAATGAGGATCAATATGTGGGATTGCATTAAACTGAAGAACTTTTGTGCAGCAAAGGAAACAATCAAGAACCTCAATAGAGAGCCAGCAGAATGGGAGAAGATTTTTGACAGCTCCTCCTCTGATGGAGGACTAATATCTAGAATATACAGAGAACTTAAAAAATCACAACTAATAAAACAAATAACCCAATCAAAAAATGGGCAAGTGAACTAAATAGACACTTCACAGAAGAAGAAACACAAATGGCCAATAAATGTATGAAAAAATGTTTAACATCATTAGCAATCAGAGAGATGCAAGTCAAAACCACCCTGAGATTTCACCTAACCCCAATTAGAATGGCAATCATTAAAAACACAAACAACAACAAATGCTGGCAAGGATGTGGAGAAGTAGGAACTCTAATACACTGTTGGTGGGATTGCAAATTAGTGCAACCACTTTGGAAAACAGTGTGGAGGACCCTCAGTAAAATGGGAATGAACCTACCATATGACCCAGCAATACCACTTCTAGGCTACCCAAAAGAACTGAAACCAAACTACCAGACTAATGTATGTGTATCTATGTTTATAGCTGCACAATTCACAATTGCCGAACTTTGGAACCAGCCAAGATGCCCATCAACTGATGAATGGATTACAATACTATGGGATATGTACACAATGTAATTTTACGCAGCCATAAAGAAGAAAAAAATTACATCATTTACAGGGAAATGGAGGGAACTGGAGAACATTATGCTAAATGAGATTAGTCAGTCACAAAGAGTGAAAAGTCAGATGTTCTCCCTAATATGTGGAAGCTAGGGAGAATGGGACTTAGAAGGGACTCCAGACAAACGAGAAAACTTTAAATGAGCAAGAAGGGGACATAACTGAGAGAGATGGGAGGGGGGAAGAGGGAAACCTACTAATGCACATGATGTATATACACAAATTTATCAGAGTCAATCACTATGCTGAGCATGAAAAGGAGGGAAGGGGGAGGGAATAGGGTGGGATTTGAGGGAGGGCTAAATGAGCAATGTGTGTATGCATGTTTCTGATACCCTGACACTTATCAAAATGTATAACTACAATGCACCAATAAATGAATATATTTTAAAAAAAGATATTGTTAATTGTAGCCTCTTTTCTATTCCTACTAATGATATGCCCAATCACCATAACTAGACCAGTAATCGCCCTTCCCTCTCTCCCCACTACCTTCCACAAGTATTCTGGAATCCTCTCTCTACAGATGCAATGCACTCAACTCCACATCTGAAACAGGAGCCAAAGTTGCAGTGGGTAAGTCTAGATGTCAACACCCATCATTTTTAATTTGCAATTCTACAATTAAAATGCTATTGTAAAATCACTTAGGATATTATTCTCAGCTTATTTATTAAAGACATGTATGTATTAGATGCAAAGTTATTCCATACCATCAATGCTGAAATCGATCTACTAAGGTCACCTAGGTCTATATAGATAAACCTGGCAGGGATGTGCAAGAAAGCGATGAAGGGATTATGCATGGTTGCGATCTGTCAGGCATAAGTCTATAAGTATACATATATATCTCCATAATATTACCACTAACGATAAGGCTCTGGCTTGATGAGATTTCCTAAATGATGTTCCTCAGCAGTCACGGATAATACTGCTAACACTTGAATCTCTCCCCGAGAATGAAATGTTTTCCTTCTTTTCTCTTTGTATCTTTCTTCCTTTCCTCTTTTCTTCTTTTCTTTCTTTCCTACTTAATATAGCATGAATAAAAGCAAGTACTGTGGTCCCTTGTCTGGTTTGTAGCTCTAACTCCCTATTTTATTATTTTTGGTTTAAATTTATATATATTTGATTGTTCTTTATCTAGTATTTATTTACTTGCTCCTATGATTTCCAAATTGGAAACATCAGAATTCCAGCAGGAATATTCACCAAGGAAGAGAAGCTTCCCTCCTATTAATACATGAAACTAGAGTAGCCCTATTTCTGGGTCAAACCCCTGGGGTAAAGTCAATGCACAAGGAGGAAAGTATTCATTCCTGAGATGTGTTGAGGAGGAACCATGTATCCACTTTTATTACACTCAGCAAGAGATTTGCTCTATCCTCCAACAACCTCAGTAGGCAGAAAATCAAAACAAAGTCAACAGCAGGTGACTACCTCACCCCTCCAGTCAAGCTGAGCCTTGAGAGATGGAAGGGAGGACCTACTTCCCTTTAAACCTGGGTATATGTCTTTTAGTACTAAAACTTAAGTCAAATGCAAGATTTCCTTTCTCAAGACTGTTCGCTTTGATCCAGGCCTTTGAGATAAGCTTTCTTATCATCTACAAATTTGCAATGTAGATACACCAAATAACTTTTCAAGTGTTAAATAATGTTCTTATTAAGCTCTCCAGCGAACAAATTTTAATAATTCTTATAATCTTTTACATCTCCAATTTCCAAGATTTGTATAAAAGTTAGAATTAGAAAGATATTCATGAAGATTGTGAATCTGCCATCCACCAAGACTTCTCTTACATTTGTTAGAAAAATCTCAGTAAACCCACTTGGGAAAAAAGTTCACTTTGTTTCCTATAGCATATAAAAATTAACCTCTTTACCAGTTTTCTGGCTATGAGATGCAATTATAAATAAAAAATTAGAAGGAATGAGGGAGTGGGAAAGGGGAGATAGGCATAGTTGTAAACATAAGCTTTTAACCCACAATCCCCCTCCCAGGAAACATTACTTTCCCAAGAGGGATTTTTCAGTTATTGTACAAAAGGTGGGTGAAATTTGCACAGTTGCTGATAAATCCATTGGTTTATTTCTGCTCACAATGAGCCCTTAATCTCTGAAGGCAATGGTACCTATATACACGAAACAATCACTATCACAGCAGGTGCCGCAAAAGCAGATAGAGGGGACAGGCAGCATGCTAACAAGGAGACAGTTGAAAACCACATTCTGTGGAGGCCTGGAAAAAGAAACATGGTCATGTGCAAATTCTGCTTACAATCAGAAACAGTTTTTAACTGTATGGATCTGAATGATAATCACCAGTCCAGATGTATGTTATCCTTCCTGGCGTTTGAAGCAGAAAGAATGTTTTAGCTTCAGGGATGGCATTGGAGATGTGATAATGCTTTGTGGTGACAACCGGCTCCTCTCCCCTCTACACCTGAGGAAGTGTGTGCTTCCCTCCGACACAAGAGGGAAAGTTACACCCAGGATCTGAAAAGTACGATACAGTCCCAGTTTTCCCTCTTGTTTTCTCTCTTCTCATTTAACCTTGCAGAATAGCCAATTTGTGCAGCTAAGAAAGAATAATGCAAGCAAACCAAAGAAAAAGGTTGTAGAGCAAAACAGATATTTAATAAAGAAAGGAAAAGGCCATTTCAATGCAGATTCAATTAGTTTCAAGGCCACTGGTTTCCCACAGGTCCCAGCACAAACCTGTGAGCTGTACTGAGTGAGACGAAGATACCCTCTTCTTAAAGAACTAGGACATATCCCCATGGACTGTGGCTCAGGCAGGAAAACTGATTTAGTGGCCTAATTCCATTCTCAAAATTTGAGACTCAAGTATTGCATCGGTGCCTTCTGGGCATTTTCCTGGCATTTCACTAATGCTAACCTGTTCTCTATTTCACTTTCTACAAATTGATATGTATGGCTGGGAGCACAAACATGTGTAAAGGTAAATTTACTATCCAAATGCTTGAATGAGAAAAGCCAAACTGTGGGGAAAAGAATTCGTAAAAGAGAGAAATCAGATTTAGCTTTAAACCAGAAAAGGGAGTATCACAATGTACCAAACAACCCCTAAAATATTATTAAACATAAGGGTAAGTCATTCAAAGAACACAAGTGTCAAGGGGTGACTTGGAGAAACATTCCTATACTTTCCATC
The DNA here is from genome assembly GCA_004027185.1 of Glis glis. NCBI lineage: Eukaryota > Metazoa > Chordata > Mammalia > Rodentia > Gliridae > Glis > Glis glis. The sequence continues at coordinate 74,793 of PVJS01000356.1, forward strand.
AACATCCTCTCCCCTTGTTCTTTACCATGTACAACTAGTGCTTTTCTGTTTTAGCAAAGTGTTTTTGCAAACACAGGTTCAGACAACCCCGCTTCATGCTCCACCCCACCACAGCTGTCTGAGCCACTCCCATCTGTAAATGACTAAGCTGCCAGGAAATCCAATGAGTCCAATGGATCTGTGATACATGATGGTCCATATATCACTTGTACTACCTAGATATAAGAAAACAGAGAACAGTTCCTCAGGCTGATTATCTGGATAGCTGAGGTCCAGAGGCAGGAGAGAGTGACAGCAGGCTATAGGGAAGAGGTGGGATGGGAGCTTTACACCTTGAGCCATGTGCAAAGAAAACATGGCAGGTGGTTCAGTAGATCCTCCTTGAAGGAAATGAGAGGGTAAAAGATTAGAACATGCTTGAGGGAGATTTCATTTCCAGAAATGGTAACTAGGGACAAAGAAAGATGTGCTTCTTTGTACATTTTTACTGTGTGTAGAGGGTGTGATCTGTACACAGAGCAAGGGTGTGTGTGTGTGTGTGTGTGTGTAAGTGCATGAGCACAGTACTGGGGATTGAACCCAGGGGTGCTTTACCACTGAGTTACATCCCCAGCCCTATTTTATTTTTACCTTGAAACAAGGTGGCACTAAATTGCTGAGGCTGGCCTCGAACTTGCAATCCTCCTATCACAGACTGCTGAGAACTGGGATTACAGGAGTGTGCTGCCATGCCCAGACAGAGTGCGGATTTAAAACAAGCAAAAGTTGGTCCAGTTTCAAGGACTGGTTCCTGGAAACTGACTCGTGGTGGAGTCTTCACGGAAGACCTCGTGGTAGAGCACCCTCTGGAACGAGGGATATGGGAGGCACGTTGCAAGGGGGGAAGAAGTTGACTCTCAGTGCATTTGTAAGAGAGTTCCCGTGTCATCTCATGGAGAGTTCTGGACCTAAGATGTCTCTTCAAAGTGGTTCCAGACTGAAGGGAGGGTGCGAGGCACTTATACATCTCTGGAGGAACAGTCATTACAGGCTCTCTAAAGGCACTTTAAAGAAAACGAACAGATGAGCCACAGCCTGGGGAAACATTCACAAATCACTTTTTTAAGACTTGTGTTCAGAATGTATAAAGAACTCTCAATGCTATTAAGAAAGCAAGCACACAATTTAAAAAGTGGAGAGGGAAGGGCAAATGAGTTGAATAGACACATTACCCAAAAAGACATACGGTTGACAAATAGGCATTAAAAGGTTTTCAACAGGTAGGCACCATGGCACATGCCTATAATCCCAGCCCTAGGGAGGCTGAGACATGAGGATCACAGATTCGAGACCAGCCTTAGCAACTTAGCAAGACTCTCAGCAACCTAGCAAGACCCTGTTTTAAAACAAAAAATTTGAGCCGGGTGTGGTGGCACATGCTTGTAATCCCAGTACTTGGGAGGCAGAGACCGGAGGATCCGGGTTTGTGGCCAGCCTCAGCTACATAGTGAGGCCCTCCACAACTTAGTGAGACCCTGTTTCAAAATAAAGAATAAAAAGTGGAGCTGGGGGTGTAGCCCGGAGGTAGAATGCCCCTGGGTTCAATCCCCGGTACCACCAAAAAAAAATTTTTTTTTATTTTTTTTAAATAAATAAATAAAACAAAAAAATTTTAAAGGGCTGGAGGTACAGATCAGAGGCAGAATGCCTCTGGGTTCAACACTCAGTATGACAAAAAAAAGTTTTCAACAGCATTAGTAATTAGGGAAATAAAAATGAAAATCCCAATGAGATACTCTGACAAACCCCAGGGTGGCTAAAATTGAAAAGACTGAACACAACAAGTGTTCAGTGAACACTTGCAGTAGTATGGGTGAACACGTAGAGGAACTGGTTGTGAGAGTGTGAAAGGGTACAACCACTTCATTAACCTGCCTGTTTATTCATTTCTTAAACTAAGCATACAGTTAACGTACTACCCAGCCATCCCACTCCCAAGAGAATGGGACTCTCAAGAGAAATGGAAGCATATATCCATACAAAGACACGGACACATCACCAGAAGCTTTATTTCTAGTTACTTATGACTGGAAATGAACCAAATGTTCATTACTAGGTAACTGGAAAAACAAATTGCGGCATATCAATATAATGGAAAACAACTGAACAATAAAGAGGATTTGCTCTCTTTGCTTCATGGCTCATAAGATGAGCAGTTTGCTCCACCATGAACTCTCACCATGATGTGCTACCTCACAGAGACCTAAAGCTAAGAGGGCCATCCAATCATGGACCAGAACCTCCAAAATCATGAGCCAGAATAAGCCTTTCCTACCTATAAATTAATTGTCTCGGGTATTTGACTATAGTGATGGAAAGCCAACACAGATAATCAGTACGGAGGGGGCAGTCTTTGCTGTTAGCATATACCTGAAGATGTGCAGGAGCCTATGGAATTGGTGTATGGGAGGAGTTTGGAAGGGTTTGAAGGAGCAAGCTAGAGAAAACCTATAATGTTGTAAAAAGAGCTTAATGTGTGATTCTGGTGAGGGCTTAGAAGATCATAATACTGATAGAATTGTGGACAGTAAAGACAGCGTAGGGCCGGGCGTGGTGGCGCACGCTTGTAATCCCAGTACTTTGGGAGGCAGAGACCAGAGGATCCGGGTTCGCGGCCAGCCTCAGCTCTCTCTCTCTCTCTCTCTCTCTCTCTACCTACCTAGTGAGGCCCTCCGCAACTTCATGAGACCAGGTTTCAAAATAAAGTACAAAAAAATAGGGCCGGGGGTGTAGCACGGAGGTAGAACACCCCTGGGTTCAATCCCCGGTACCGCAAAAAAAAAAAAAAAAGACAGCGTAGACAGAAACGAAGACTCTATCGGGAATTAAACGACAGGCCATTCTTGTTACACCACAGCCAAGAACTTGGCTGCATTTTATCCATGCCATGAGACTCTATGGGAGGCCAGGAGTAAGGGTGACAGGCTAGCTTATTGATGGAGGAAATTTCAAAACACTCAGGCTGTGGTACTGGTATTTCTGATTGATTTTAGGGAAATGTATCATGAGAATCAGGAGCAAATAGAAGCAGAGTGGAAAGATATGAAATATTCACAACCTGACCAGAAAAGGAGTGTAGGTAAAGATGCCACTAGGAGGGTGCAATTGCTAAAGAAATTAGCACAGTTGAGCGTGGTGGTGCACACCTGTAATCCCAGTACTTGGGAGGCTGAGATAGGAGGATCACAGGTTCACAGCCAGCCTCAGCTACTTAGTGAGGCCCTCCGCAACGTAGCGAGACTCTGTTTCAAAATAAAGAATTAAAAATGGGCTGGAGGTGTAGCTTGGAGGTAAAATGCCCCTGGGTTCAATCCCCAGTACCACAAAAAAGAAAAAAAAAAGAAATCAGCACCAATAAAAATAAGCCAAGTGCTTTGCACCAGGACAATAGGAAAGATATCTCAAGGATATATCAGGAATCTGCAAGGCCATCCACCCAGCACAGGCTCAAAGATTTGGAAATGCAAATTTGTTTCCAAGGTTTTCTATGGAAGAAGCAATTCATAAGAGTCCCTGAGTGCCCTGCCCTTGCATTACCACCTCTGAATTCATTTCTTCGGGATCCATGTTTCCATGTTCCGCTGGTAAATCACTCCGAGGTCACTGCAGCCATGGTTCAAGCAGACCCAGGTACAGCTCATGCTGGCAGCAGACCTGGGCATTGTCCACATGCTGCTGGTTTTGCAGTCACACAGAATGCAAGAATTATGGGGTCATGGCAGTTTTCAATGAGATTTCAAAGGAAAGCCTGAGAGTCCAGGCAGTGTGCTGCAGGGTCGGAGTCCCTATGAGCAACCCCCTTTAGGAAAATACATAGTGGATCTATATGACTGAAGCTGAAGCTGCAACAGAGACCCCCGCCATGTGCAGCACTATTTAGGGAAAGCTGCAGGTAGTGAGCTGAGTTAGCCCGAGAGCACGGCCATGTGAGCTGCTACCAACAAAGCCACAGGGGCAGGGCTGCCTGAGCCCTTGGGAGCCCACGTTCCACTGCAGTGTGGTAGGTGCTACACACGGAGCCTTAGCATTAATGTTTGCCCTTCTGGGCTTTGGTCTGGCCTTGGTCAATCTCACCTTTCTGTTTTCCTATTCCTTCCTTCTGGGATGGAAATGTATACCCTGTGCCTGTCCTACCATTGTATCCTGGAAGTATGCTACACTCATTTTTATTTTTACAGAGGCTCAGAGCTAAGAAGTGCCATGGGTCTCAGGGGAGACCGGACTTGGACTTTCAATAATGCTAAACAGTTAAGGCTCTAGGGAGTCTCGAAGGTAGACTAAATGAGTTTTGCATAGTGAGATGGACACGAACCTTTGGGTGCCAGGATGGAATGCTATGACTTGGAGGACCTTCCCCCAGGGGGTCCATGTTTAAAGGCTTGGTCCCTAGAGTTACAAGCTGGTGGCACCGTTAGGAGGTAGGGCCTAGTGGGAGGTTCCTGGGGACATGACCTTAAGGGGGACTGTGGGACCCCGTCTCTTCCTCTTCCTCTCTTTGCTTCCTGGTTCATTAGGTGAGCTGTTTGCCCTTCCACCTGCTCTCACTATGGAAGCTAAATAATTCAAAGAGACAATGGTTGAGCATGAAACTAAACCCATTCCTGCTGCCTCCAGCAGCAGAGCCAACTTCTCAACCATGATGCTTCACTAAAAGCTGATGGAAAATAAGTCTGCAGCTTATAAGATATGTGGGAGGTGTGGCTTTGGAAGCATTCAGCAAATGGAAGAGAGTGGAAGCCACATGCACAGACAAGACCACCAGGGAGAGCATGGAATGGGGAGGGGGCTAAGGACAGAGTGGAGGGAAATCTCGTCATGCCCGAAGTGGGATGAAGAAGAAGGGTAAGTTACTATAAAACAAAACACGTAGGAAGAAGATGGCAACCAAGAATAAAGATGAAGAACCAGAAAGCCAAGGAAGGAGATGTTTTCAAGAAGCCCTTGTCTGCACTCTAGCTGGGCTATTGTTGAGTATCTAGAATTGCTGTGACTTTGCCTGAGTCCATCTTTGCACAAGTTGATCCTCATGTCTGGGATAGGCACCTGCTACTCACCTTTACTTGGCTTGTTGCTAACCTTCCTTCCAAACTCAGCTCAGATGCCACTTTTCAGAAATCCCCCCGACTGCTCCATGTAGGTCGAGGTGCCCTTCGTAGGAGTTCTCATAGTTTCCCGAATAATCGTATAGCATACCACTTTAGGTAACTTGCGATCATTTATTTATTTGTTTATCTTCTTACTAGACTGAGAGATATTTTAGAAAGGAAACCATGGGTTTTATTTTTGTATTCTCAAAACTTAGAGCACAATAGGTGCTCCATAAACACCTATTTGAAACCTCTGTTTGAAGAATGACTGAATGGAAGAATGAATGGACAAAAGAACCAACAAATGACCCAGAGAATATAACTCAGAGGTACCTTAGAGGCCCCACCCTAACATACTCAGGCAGGCCAACCTTGTGTCTGAACAAGGTAGAGGGACAGATATGATGTGATTTTGTAAGCAAATGTATATGACTGATCTTTACCATTGTATTAGTAAGCCTTCTGTTGCTGTGACAAAATAGCTGAGTTAAACAACTTGAGGGAATATTTATTTTGGCTCACAGTGTCAGTTCAAGGCTGCTTGGCTCCATTGTTTCTGGGCTGTGTTAAGGCAGCGCATCACGACAGAAGGCTGCGGGACTGGGGACAAAATGTACCTTCAAAGACCCGGCCTCAGTGACTTACTTCCTCCAAATAAGCCCCATCTTCTAAAGGTTGTACAATGTCCTACTAGTGCCCACAGGCAGGCAACCAAGCCTTTGGCAGATGGCCTTTGGGGACATTTCAGAAACAAACTATAGCAACCATAGACATCCCCACCAGTTTATTTGAATTCTACTCAAATATTCATAGCAAGGGAAATACAGCCTTGGAGCAGAAAGAATAAATTAGGAACTTATAACAGGAAGGTGGGAGATGTGAGAGTCTGTGTAGTGGCACAAGAGCCCTGCTGTCCAGCAAGGGGTGGGGTGGGGAAGGGCAGAGGCAGAGGGATAAGAGGTGACATGCATAATGGCTCTCAAGTCAGAAGGTCTGGTGTCAATACTTACTTGATGGTGACCTTGGAAAAGTGACTTAACTGTAAAAGTCTCAGTTTCTTCACATGTAAAAGTGGGATGGAAATACTGGTGTTACTCATGAGACTGTTCCAAGCATGAAAGGAAGAGTTTATGTGAAGGGCCTGACACTCAGTGATGCTCCTATAAATGGGAGGTGCTGTTATTAGGAAGAGGCTGTGGACCCATCTCCCCTTCTTGGCCTTTTCATGTTCCCACTTACTACATCAAACGTTCTGGAAGGTTTACCAGCCCTTACACACAGGGGACAGCAGATCTCCTGTACTATAGCATCATTCTGCCTAGCCCCTGGCTTGCTGGCGTAGAACTTTATTAAAGAACTTGGGCCCCATTATGAAAAAGTGTAAAATGAAATTATCCTGCCTGAAGAAGATCAAGTTTAAGTTTTAAAACTTATAAAAGACTTGTCCTGACTAGTTGTCCTCCACCCTGCTCAAAACATGTTTAAACTTTTGGTTGAGAGACATTTAGGCTAGATATAAGAAAGAAATCCTAGAAAACATGAGAGTATATTTTAAAAAAAAAAACCTAATTGGCTGCCAAAAGAAGTTAGAATGTTCCTCTTCTGAAAATATGTAGTTGAAATAGCCACCTGTATGTACACATTGGTTTAAGTTAGAGTGAACAGACATTTCTTTTTTCTTTTCTTTTTTTTTTTTGTTATTGAACTGTAGCCTAGGAAATACTTGAGGGCCTAAAGTGTACCAAATGTAAATTGGAAGTATGATAATTCACAGCATTTCAGTCTGATACCACTTGGAGGGGTGGTTTTTATATCCAGGATCTTTTCTTCTCTCTCTAGAATCAGCATCTACCAAACTCTAGTCTTCAAGAAGATTCAACCTAGTTTGTAGGACTCCAGTCTGCAAGAGATTCATATGGAAGTTCTAAAAAGGCAGATTCAACCCAAATCTCCCCATCAGAATCTTGGGTAGTGAAGCCTGCAAATCTGTGTTTGGAATAAGCTCCTGGAGTGGAACAATGTGTGGGAGCTGGTGCTCTGGCAATTGGGAGTGACCCAGGGAACAAGTTTTATATGACTCCTTGGACTCCAAATCCTGGCCCTCAGGAGCCGGAACATTAGGACTGGGAATTTCATCCTCCCTTTCTCTGCTTACCCTGAGGATGGCCCTCAACCAGGCTTGAGGCTCAGCCCCAGGGTTGTAATGAAGGTAAAGAATCCATCCAGTCCCTACCTACATCTGCGACCCAGCTGTTGCAACCTCTCCTCTCCCTGCACCACAGCCAGTAACATGGTCAACTCAAGATGGGAACAGGCTGAACCAGTTGGATTCTTTGTGTCCTTCTAGGTCTGTAAATTCTACTGCTAGGTCCATACTGCCCTGATGAAGCAGCTTCTCCCTCCTCCCATTATACATCATAATCGATTCACAATTACTTACACATTTGAACTCTTGCCTCTCATGGCCAATACAAAACAAAAATGAACATAGCATTAAACTGTTACCTTTATTACATCTCTATCCTCCCTCCTCCCTCCCCTAAAGACACTTCATATGAAATTATGAATACCAATCTTGATGTTATGCACAGGGAAGGGGAGGGAGTAGGGTAGGATCTGGAGGGAAACATACCAAGTGTTGTGTGCATGTATAGTCCTATCACTATACCTCATTATGATATATAATTGCAATGCACCAATAAAAGTATAAAAAAACAACAAAAATGAAGTATAAGTAATGTGGCTACCAGGAAAATCAAAAATTTTTCAAATGACTGGAAATTACCTGCTATGAGATGATTCCAAAACTTAAAAGAAGGACTATGAGGGGCAGTGTCTCTCTGTTGGCTATTTTTCCCTGCCAGGAGGCCAGACTGCTCAATATGCCAAAGAACTCCTCAAAATGAGACAGAGCAGGGCTCTGATAATACATCATCTGATTCCATGGGAGAGTTTCGTATGGTTGGGTGGGGATGAAACAAATGCAACCCGCCTGACTAATGGTTCCTAGTTGTGAGCGGACCCCCAGGTGAGGGGCCATAATGACCTTCCACCTCCCCCTTGTGAAGACCTTCAACCTGTAGAGAGCAGGGCTGCATATTTCATTTTTTTATTGTTTTTGCAGTACTGGGGATCGAACCCAGGGTCATTCTACCTCCGAGCTACACCCCCAGCCCTATTTTTTATTCTTTATTTTGAAACCGGGTCTCATTAAGTTGCGGAGACCTCACAAAGTAGCTGAGGCTGGCCGCTCTGGTCTCAGCCTCCCAAGTACTGGGATTACAAGTGTGCGCCACCACGCCCGGCAGGACTGCATATTTTAACAACATAAAACAGCTACATATTTTCAACAATAAGGGGGAAAGCCTTTTTTTCTTTTTTGCCCCTAAAGACATGAACTATTCTGTCGATCCAGATCCTTTCTTAAGAGTCAAGTGCAGAGAGGAGGAAGAAACACAGTTTAAATGTTTGTACATCTTTTACCAACTTTCTACACTCGCAACCTTTTTAGTCTCTCAAGGACCCCAGCATACCTGTGTTTCACATAATAGCGGCCCTCACCCAGCAGGTACATTTAGAGAAACGAATCTGTTAGCACACGAATAACAGTCCTGACAAGGCAGGGAGGAGATGTGGCCAGTGCCACAGGAAATAGTGTCTCTGGGAAATTAAAAGTGTGCCGTAGTGTGCTCCATGTACGTCTGTTCATTTTCTTGTTTCCTCTACTGGCAGTAGCTCCTGTCAATCCATCGATTCTATACGATAAACAAAACCAAAAATTGCTTTGATCATACACAGTACCAGCGGGATATTAAACCAACAGGAAGGTGATACTAAACTCTGGCTTAGGTAACTCTTGCTTTTCACCTTTTTGAGCTGAAAAAGAAATAGCATACGCTCTACAAGAAGTTGAAGACGTGATACTCAAGGGAAAAAGTAAAAGGCACTTGGCGTGTGTGTGTGTGTGTGTGTGTGTGTGTGTGTGTGTGTTCATTCGTATGCCTATTTGGGAGGGAGGAGAATTTTCTGGAGAAAAGACAGAATATGGAGTCTCATGATCTTTCTTCTATCCTGCTGCTAAGAAAGTTCAAGAGAATGTTCTGGAAGAAACAGAGAGGGTGTGGTTGCTGTGAGGTCAGGGGCAAAGGGAAGAGCACAGAACCTCGAATATGCTTCCCTCTTGCTAGCACACAGGTAGTGTTATTTACTAGTCCTTCCATTACGCATTAGAGACCACTAACTGTCCACCAAAGTCAGCCCCCTTTCTTTCATTATAGCTGGGCAAGGTTGCTCTGAAGACCTCATTTCACAGCCCCCCAGGCACCTAGAGGTGGCCATGTGACGATTCTCACCAGTGGAACAATGAGGGAGGTGCAGTCCTGTGTCTGCCTGACCGCCTCACAGACTGGAACGCAGACACACCTGTGAGCAGCATGGACCTTGCAGACAGATGGGAGGGACCTGTAATCATGAATGGTCACATGGAGCAAAGCTAACCTGAACTGAGGGAAATACATTTCTATTTCTGGGATTGTGTTTTGGCCTCTGGTATAACCATAACTTACCTCTCATCCTAACACATGTTATGACATTTTGAAATCGAAGTCTTTGAATAGAACTAAAGAGCCCTTAGATGATATTTGTTTTCTCTGCTTACTTAGCATAACTACCCAGATTTCTAGAAGTATTCTACTTTAAAGGCAATAATACAGTGATTATTTTCTGAGAGTTCGCACATTGACAACTTCACAAGTTAAGAAACAGAACATTATAGCATATGTGTGTATGTGTAATCATTATATATAATATATAACCATATATATATATATTAATATATATATATGTAATCATTCCAGTTTTATCAAAAGTGGAAAGGTCCTTGAGAATCTATAATAATCAAACCTGTGTTAAACAAAAGTATTCAAACACCATAACTATGGGTTGAAGCACAGGTACTATTATAGGCTGAATTTTTACCCCCAAAATTCATATGTTGAGGTCCTATCTTCCAGTGCTTCAGCATGTGGCGTATCTGGAGATGGGGTCTTTAAGAGGTGATTAAGGTTAAGTAAGGTCATTAGGGAAGGCTCCAATCCAATATGATGGTGTCCTTGAAAGAAGCGATGAGGACACAGACAACACAGAGCTCGGGACTGCCCTGTGAAAACAGAGGGAGAGGAGGGGTCATCTACAAGCCAAGGAGAGAAGCGATAGAAGACATCAACTCCACCAACATCTGGATCTCAAACTTCCGTCCTTAACCATGAGAAAATAGATTTTTGTGGCTCAAGCTGCTCAGTCTCTGGTGCTCTGTGATGGAAGCCCTAGCACAGTCGTATGAGTGCTAAATGTCAAGCACTTTTCTTTTGACCTGAAACCAAGGAGGGATTCTCTGGGTTAGTTCTCGAAGAAAAAGGAAGAGAAGGGAGGAGAAAGGGGAGGACCATATGATTTCCAGTCATTTAAATCTTTAAGTATTTTACAATGAACAATAGAGGCTTATTCATGCTTTGCCTGTATGTGAATTTTTAATAACTATCCTACCTCCCTTCCCCAAATAAGTTTGGGTCCATTATTTATATAATATTCCAAATGAACTCCAGATAGATAAAAGACTTAAGTGTAAGAGGTTAAAAGCTAATGAATGTAGGAAGTCATCTTTAAAGCCTCTGTGTTGATAAAGACTTATTGAACATGAAGCTAAGTATTAAAAACCACAATGTCAAAATTGAATGGATTTAACCTAACAAAATGAAGGACTGTGGTTCAATGAAGGATACCCTAGGAAAAGTTAAACAGACTAGAGAAGACATTTGCAATATCTAAAGCCAAAAGAGACTCATATCTGGAATATGCCCTTCAAAAGAAACAAAACTCCTTCAAATTGACAAGAAAATAATGGAAAAACTAACAGAAAAAAATTATCAAAGAATACAAACAGGTAAATCTCTGTTATCTAATAAGTATATGAGTAAAAGCTTAACACCGTTAGCAACAAAAGGTATGAAAGTTTAAACGTTGATGAGATTTTAAGTTATCTATTAGAATGGTAAAAATTAGAACACTAGATAATATAAAGTGTTGAAGAGGAGGTGGTGATGACAGAAACAATTATATACTATTGAGGGAATATAAATTAGTCTGGCGGTTCTGAAAAGTGGTCTAACAGCACTGGGGAAATTAACTATGAGATTCCTGTGATCCAGCAATCAGCTTCTGGGTGTATGTATCTCAAGAATCCCACACCCAGATCTATAAGAAAACATGTACCTGGCTCTATTATTTGTGATATGTTAGAAACAATAACCATCATTAGGGGAAAGGATTAGTAAATGAGATAGAGGCTGCTATGGTTTGATAGGGTTTGAGTGAGTCCCCAAACTTTCATGTGTTGAATTTTGTGTGTGTGTGTGTGTGTGTGTGTGTGTGTGTGGTACTGGGGATTGAGCCCAGGGGCATTCTACCTCCGAGCTACACCCCCAGCCCTATTTTTTATTCTTTATTTTGAAACAGGGTCTCACTAAGTCGTGGAGGGCCTAAGTAGCTGAGGCTGGCTACAAACCTGCGATTCTCCTGTCTCAGCCTCCCAAATACTGGGATTACAAGAGTGCGCCACCACACTTGGCTACATGTTGAAATTTAATCCCCACTGTGAAGTATTAAGAGGGTGGAAATTTAATCCAACCATGGTGGATCAGAGGTGGGGCTTTTGGAAAGTGATAAATTTATGATGTTGGAGCCCCCATGACCGAATCTTGGTGGCCTGATAAGGCGGAGCAAGAACAGCAGACACACACACACACACACACACACACACACATACACATGCTCCCTATCTCTTGCCATGTGTTACCCTGTGTCACTTCAGGACTCTGCCAGCAAGGTCATCACCAGATGTGGACCCTTGACCTTGCATCTCCAGAGCCGTGAGTCAAGATAAATCTCATTTCTTTATAACTTAACCAGTCTGTGATTTTGTGTTACTGGCAACACAATACTGACTAATAAGAGTTATGCTATGAAAATATTAGTTATGTAAAACAGCAAACCTTACATACAGTAATGCAGATGGATGTAAAACAGGTTGTTGAGTATTTACTGCATCATTCCACTAAACATGACATATTTTCCAAAGGATATATAAATTTAACATTGTGGTGGTTGCCTTCTGGAGGAGACGAATGAGTAGGAAATGGAAATTAAGGGGGAAAAATAAGATAGAATAGGGGCTTGCATGTACTGATGGTGCTGTACTAAAACCCAAGGGATATAATTAGCTCAATTCTGCACCTGAGGCTTAAATACACACACACACACACACACACACACACACACACACACACCCTCCCCAAGTTCCTCCTGAATTCAACATGTTAGTCTACCAACCTATATCTGCAATGGAGATACTGGGATAAAAATCTTATTAGACATTTTTGTTATACTGCCTCAGTGGTTCAAAAGTAGGGTCTATTTTGCCCCACTCCCATCTCCCAGGGTCCAGACATTTGTCATCTGGCAGCATCATCCCCCAGCACCACTTGGAGGGATGGAATTCCTCCAAGAATCCTGTGGGTAGGAATCTGGTGGGTAGGGGCCAGAGATGCTGCTGAGCAATGAGCAAGACAGTCTCCATGGCAAAGAAGCAATTGTTCCAAAACATCAATAGCGCTGAGGTTGAGAAGCTCTGTACTTTCCATTACGTTCTCCATGTAGTGCATGCTTCTTTGGTCCTTGGGATGCTGCCCTCCAATCTCACATACTCTTTTCTTCTCTCCCTCCCTCCTGACTTCCTTATGCTCTTCCCATCCTCTTACTCCACTCTTTCATTTGCTCAAGCACTATCTACTTATGCTAGGTTGTTTGAGTCTTCAATGTACTTAAATATCACTCTGGTTTTAATTGCTCATATCAAGACTATGACATAAACTGATACTAAGGTTTCAATAACTGAAGAAAAATGAGCAACAAAAAAAATGTCTCTAACCCTTTTGCCTTTTCTCTCCCATGAGTTGCTCCTCCAAACAAACATACTTAAACATACTTTAAGATATGAAGAGCCAGGCGTGGTGGCGCATGCTTGTAATCCCAGTACTTTGGAAGGGGGAGACCCGGCCAGCCTCAGCTCTCTCTCTCTCTCTGTCTCTCTCTCTCCCTGTCTCTCTCTCTCTCTCTCTCTCTCTCTCTCTACCTAGTGAGGCCCTCCACAACTTCGCAACTTCATGAGACCCGGTTTCAAAATAAAGCATAAAAAAATAGGGCCGGGGGTGTAGCGCGGAGGTAGAACGCCCCTGGGTTCAATCCCCGGTACCGCAAAAAAAAAAAAAGATATGAAGGATATCCAGTTTAAGATTCACTAAAGGCCTCTATTAAATCTTTATGAATTTGGTGAAGGAAGGAACCAATGAGTTTTCTGGGAGAGCAACAGTTGAAAAAAAGAAGAAAGAAAGAGAGAGAGAGAGAGAGAGAGAGAGAGAGAAGAAGAGAAGGAGAGAAGGGAGGGAGGGAGGGAGGGAGGGAGGGAGGAAGGAAGGAAGGAAGGAAGGAAGGAAGGAAGGAAAGGAAGGAAAAGGAGTGACTCTGGCATGTTGGCTGGACTTCAAAATTCTCTAAGCAAACAGAATGGGCCTAATGTGCACCAGGTGGGATCTAAGTTTAAAGGAAAGGAACTTTTTCAGATAATGAGATTGTTAAACATTGCAATTGCATCTTGTGGATCTCCTGCTCTGTTGACCTTTTCATAATAATAATAATAATAATAATAATATTATAGTCCTGGGGATTGAACCCAGGGGCATTCTAATTCTGAGCTACACCCCCCAGCCCTATTTTATTTTTTATTTTTAGACAGGGTCTCACTAAGTTGCAGGGGGCCTCGCTAAGTTGCTGGGGCTGGGTTTTTATGTATTTTCCCTAAAGTTTTTATCAGTTGCCATTTGTTATCTTGTCCCCTGGGCACTCACCTAGCCTTTGGAGTACCTTTCAGTATGAATTATCCCTGAAGGACAGGCTCTCTCTCTTCAGAATATGCTGGGTTTTGTTGTTAATGATGATGGTAGTGGTACTGTTCTTGTTTCTTTTCTTTCTTCTTTTTAGTTTTCTTTCTTTTTTTCTTTGAAATGAAAGAAAAAGGTCGGAAGGTCTCTGTAAAGGCATTATCATCCCCAATTTTATTTCATCAGATCAACAGTAATACTCAGTAATGCTCAGACTTTAAGGCAGTCTTTTTTTTTCTTCTCCAAATTTAAAAAAAAACATTTTTTCTAGTTATAAATCTTGACTTGAATTTGCTTTCTTTAAAAAAAAAAACTTTAAAGAAAGGTAGGAAATATTGGGCACATGTGCACGTGTTTCTAAGTTGTAAGCTCACTGCAGCTACCCAGGAACCAAATTACCCTGCATTCGCCTTTAAAAAATCACACTCCTGTCTCTTTAACAAACTGAAGGCAAGGAGGCGGGCCTCCGCCGCATCGCAGGCTCTGATTGGTCCCGCGGGCCGGAAGTGGGCGGTGAAAGCGCCGCCTCTGTTATTGTCGCGCTGCGTGGTGCGAGGCCGTGGCGGAGGCAGGTTTCGGGCGCGGAGTCAGCCTGGGCTTTACCCAGCGGGCGTGGGGCGTGCGGCGTGGGGCGTGGGGTGCAGAGCGGGTCCCGGTCGTCCCGGTAGGTTCCGGGCCCTGGCCGCCTTTCCGCGAAGGTGCCGCGCCCTGGCCACTGGGCCGCAGTGGGTCTCGAGTGCACTGGGCGGCCCCGAGCTGGTGGAAGGGCCGCCCGCCACCCGCCGCCCGCCGCCCGCCGCCCGCGCTCCCCGGCCGCCGCCTGAGATCGCCTTCCCCCTGTTCTGCAGGCTCGCTTCCGGCGTCATGGCTCAAAGGGCCTTCCCGAACCCTTATGCCGATTATAACAAATCCCTGGCCGAAGGCTACTTTGATTCTGCTGGGAGGGTGAGTTCGGGGTGTATGCACCTGCATCCCTACCTGCCCGCCACCCCACCCCACCCCGCCCCGCAAGCGCGGTGGAGCATCCCCTTTTAAAAAATGAGAAGAAGTATGTGACGATTTCTAAACATATAAAATACGTGTTAAAATATACTTGAGTCCTAACCATGTTGAAGAGGAGAGAAAAGCCATGCTTATTAACCAATAATGGAGAAATAGCCTCAGGCTTTAAGAACTGGAGGATATGGAGTTTACCACGCAGTCGGTATTTTCGATCTATTTGGGTTTGCTTCCTAAAGAGACACGAGGAATCCTAACAGTATTCACTTGTGCCATGTTATTCCTTTATGACTCTACTCAAGTATGGGTAGGGTAATGACGAGCAAGCTAGGCGTGTGGTCATGACATCTTTTAAAATAATAATGCTAAGAGAAATGTGGGAGGTAGGCCTGAAATTCTTTGTACCATTGTCACCCCACAGCTGGGAGAAAAACAAACAAAAAAACTAGAAAAACTGGTGAGCACATCACAGGATGCTTGCAGAAGAGAGCCTGTGTGTGCTGTATCCGGAGCCTGGGTTTTCTCATGCCTCTTTGGGTGAATATAATCGTCCAGAGGAAATGCAGCAGTTTTTAAGAATACCTAGTTTTGAGAAATCCTGAGCGATTTAGAAGAGTACACACACACATTTTTATTTTACCAGTTAATTTCTTCAAAACTTGTCAGTCATACAGAAAGCACTTCGCAGGTGATATAATGGTCTTACGGATTTCACTTCTGTCAGTTAACTTTATGTAGCTCTGTTTGATTGGTTCCTTAAAACACTTGCCATTATAGATTATTTTAGGTCAGTAATACAGATAGAAGGGATGATGAAAGAGATGGAGAAAAGGTGTCGGGCAGAAGACTACCAACATGTGTATGGAGATACAGTCAGTCTGATTATTTAAAGACCAATATTGAGCTGCCCGAACAAAGCTTTGTATACTTATGTTGAGGTTAGATGGGCTTCCCTTTGCCCATTTGGGCCTGCATTCTTTTTTTTTTTTTTTTTTTTTTTTTTTTGCCATACTGGGGATTGAACCCAGGGGCATTCTACCTCAGAGCTACACCCCCAGCCCTATTTTTTATTCTTTATTTGGAAACAGGGTCTCACTAAGTTGCAGAGGGCCTCACTAAGTAGCTGAGGTTGGCTGGGAACCCCGATGCTCCTCCCTCAGCCTCCCAAGTACTGGGATTACAAGCGTGGGCAACCATGCCTGGCTGGGCCTGCATTCTTCCCAGCTTCACAGATTCAAAAGCTGAAGTAGGTGTCCTGTCTTGTCTTGTTGGAGGGGACGCGCTTCTTCATGCCATCTTGGCAGCAAAAACACATAAGGATGTGTCCAAATGACAGAAGCCTTCCATAAAATGTAGCTCACTATTTAGGCTGCTTATAAATTAAATGTAATTCATTTCTAAGGGAAGAAAGAAGACATAAATCTGGATTCTGACCCAAAAGTAATGTGATTTATAGTCTAGCATAGTTTTTGAACAGATCCTACAAAGAAACTAGCATACCAGTTTTTAAATTATTTAATGTTGAACACAAAAGATGAGACCCTGGGGATCTGTCCTCCTTAATTTGTTAACACAAAATATTTCAGTAAGGAACTGGTCTGTTTTCTGGCATCTACCAAGGAAAGGGGCTTTTCAAGACTTTCCATGTTATTGCCAGAGTTTGTTATTACTAGTGGTGGGCCACAAGTACTCAATAGTCTCTCAGGCAGGTCACCTTTATTAAATCCTTTATTAAATGCAGTATGTGCCAAGTAGAAAGCAACTTCCTTTCCTGAGAGTGCGACATTCTCATTTTTCTTGGCCTCTTGAAGTAAGGCCAGGCAAGATGATAAATTATACATGATCTATGTACAGAAAATGGCATGTTCTCATGTGGATGCACTCATATATCTCCTCGAGATTTACTCCATAAAGTAAATACTCCTTGAGATATACTTCAATATTAATATTGAAGTATATTTTATCTTACTAAAGGTATTTTCAAGTCTAGTTGAAATCTTAACCTTTCAGCAGAAATTGTTAAATAATAGGACTATGTCTGTCAAACAGTGTGGTTTCTTCTTGGGTGTGAAGTCAGGAATCATAGTGGTTCTTCAGAATAAATAATCCAGATATGGCTGAAAGCCTGATTTGCCTTATCAGGGGTGCTCCTCAGAAGTGAATCTTAATGTCTTTTTAAATTGTTAATTCTAGCCGGGCATGGTGGTGCACACTTGTAATCCCAGTACTTGGGAGGCTGAGATAGGAGGATCACAGAATCGCGGCCAGCCTCAGCAACTTGTGAGGCCTCCGCAACTTAGTGAGACCCTATTTCAAAATAAAGAATAAAATAGGGGCCGGGCGTGGTGGCGCACGCTTGTAATCCCAGTACTTTGGGAGGCGGAGACCGGAGGATACGGGTTCGCGGCCAGCCTCAGCTCGCTCGCTCTCTCTGTCTCTCTCTCTCTCTCTCCCCCTCCCTGTCTCTCTCTCCCTGTCTCTCTCTCTCTCTCTCCTTAGTGAGGCCCTCCGCAACTTCGTGAGACCTGGTTTCAAAATAAAGTATAAAAAATAGGGCCGGGGGTGTAGCGCGGAGGTAGAACGCCTCTGGGTTCTATCCCCAGTACCGCAAAAAAAAAAAAGAATAAAATAGGGCTGGGGGTATAGCTCAGAGGCAGAATGCCCCTGGGTTTTATCCCCAGTGTCACAAAAAAATTATTAATTCTGATACTGCCTTTTTAATTTTTTCCAGTGTAAAGATGCTCCTTTTTAAACATGAGCTTCTGGTGATAACAGGTGGTGGTTAGATTTGTTTGTATAATCCTTACATGGTGAAATAAAATGTTTATACCCTTGTACCTTTGTAATACCATTTTTTGGAAAATTTTACTGCTTTGTGAAATCCAAGTCTGAGAATCACAGCAAGTTCTTAAAATGATTGATAAATTATAGTGACTTTTTAACATACTTAATTATTCAGTATATACAGAACATTAAAAATATTTTTCAAATGCCTTTAAGGAGAATATTCCTTTAGGAACATGTCTATATGGGCCTTACAGGCCTTCATATGGGTGTTTCGTAACCCCAGACCCACAGCCTTAGTGCACTTTCAATCCATATTCAAGTATTACTTGTCACAGACCCTTGGCCTGCTAAAGAATGTAAAAGCATCAACGTTTACATCCTTGAGTATGAAAAACTGTAACACACGATCTCATTTAATCCTCAAATTTGAAATTGGCAAGGCAGGTGTTATTTTCCTGACTTAATGAAGGCAATTGAAGAATCAAGAAGTTATGGGTTGAGCAAGATCACTGAGCTAATAACAGGTAAGGATGTAGCCAGGCTCATTCATTCAGCACAACTTTCTACTCTGCTTGAGGTTCCTGGTATGTATGAATTTGTCTTGCTTTTATAATGCTACTTTTAAAAAGTCCTTTTTTTTTTTCTGTAGTCCTCAGAATTGAACCCAGAGGCATTCTACCTCTGAGCTACACCCCCAGCCCTATTTCATTTTTTTATTTTGAAACAGGGTCTCACTAAGTTGCTGAGGATTTTGCTAAATTGCTGAGGTTGGCCTCAAACCTGTAATCCTCCTATCTCAGCCTCCCAAGTACTGGGATTATAGGCGTGTGCCACCACACCTGGCTAAAATAATCCATTTTTAAAAATAAAAACAAGTAGAATGCTTTTTTAGGAAATTAACTTTGCTGCTGCTTGAATCCAATGGCTTAAAAACAGCACCCATCTTTTGATTTGTGTATACTTTAATAAAATGACTTTTTAGCCGGGCGTGGTGGCGCACACTTGTAATCCCAGTACTTGGGAGGCTGAGACAGGAGAATCGCAGGTTCATGGCCAGCCTCAGCTACTTAGTGAGGCCCTCCACAACTTAGTGAGACCCCGTTTCAAAATAAAGAATAAAAAGTAGGGCTGGGGGTGTAGCTTGGAGGTAAAATGTCCCTGGGTTCAATCCCCAGTACTGCAAAAAGTATATATAAATAAATAAAATAAAATGACTTTTTATTATAATGAAAATATTGGTTTAAGTAATAGATGTTTCCTCTTAGGTGGAATTTTATTTGTAGAACATTTAAGTCACAATATTTCTTGCATTGAACAAGGTAGTACTTTTAAGTTTTGTTAATATGCTATTGTTAGTTGTATAGTTCTTCCAGCCAGAAAAATGTGACCTAAGTAGAAATGAAATATAGCCTTTCGGACGTTGGGTAGCCCACCTCCTCACTGGAGATTGAACCCACAGGCACTCTACCACTGAGCTACATTTTCAGCACTTTTTTTTTTTTATTTTGAGACAAGGTCTCGCTAAGTTGCTGAGGCTGGGCTCAAACTTGAAATCCTCTTGCCTCAGCCTCCCAAGTAGCTGGGATTATAGGCCACCCAGTGGCACAAGGTTTTTTGATGTTTGTTTCCCTCAATATCTACAGCTGACTCCTGAGTTCTCACAGCGCTTGACCAATAAGATTCGAGAGCTCCTTCAGCAAATGGAGAGAGGCCTGAAGTCAGCAGACCCTCGGGATGGCACCAGCTACACTGGCTGGGCAGGTATGGAGTGCTGACTGTGAGCTGGCGTAAGCCTTGTACGTGAGAGCCAAAGCAAAAGCTTCCAAGAGCTGTGTGACTGTTGGGCACACCCTTAAATGCCTCCTGCATCTGCATGTGAGTCACTGCCTCCAGGAGATGCTGTGCTCTCAACTGGCTTTGACACCTGGGTGGTTACAGGGCCCTGAATTTAGGGTGTGGTAAGCATGCTGCTCCTATTCATACATGACATTTGGGTGGCTACTATACTTTTGAGAAGAAAATTTGACTTTCAGCATTACATAGTTAATTTGGAGTTGGGATTTCAGTGGCAAGAGTTAGGAAGAGTTCTAAAACGCAGTACTAAAACAGGTAAAAAGGATTTCTCCTCAGGAAATAAAATATGTCTAGAAGCATCATTTTTTAAATGGTTGTCCCATAACAGTGATCTCTGCAGGAGCACAAGCTCTAGTATTGATCCCGTGAACTAATTCTTCCATTTGATCATTGCTGGTTGGTTTGCATTTGCTCTTTACCAGTCTCAATCATTTAGAGCTGGGAAAAAGTTTGGGAAGAAATAGTACATTAGCATCAAAAAAGAGAGAGAGAAACCAAAGAAGGAAAATTGAAGAACTAAAATTAGTTTACCTAATATAGAGAGACAAAAGAAAAACAGCATTGTCATCTTAAAGAAAGCACAATCTAGAGATTCAGTGTTTCCCATTTACTTTAATGAATGGACAAGGAGGAACAAGTTTATAGTTAAAGGACTTAGAATATGATTTTTAAGGCATGGTGCTTGGCAGTAAAATGCAGGTTCCTGGGCCTTGCAGCCAAGCTTTTTTTTTTTTTTTTTTCGGTACCGGGGATTGAACCCAGGGGCGTTCTACCTCCGCGCTACACCCCCGGCCCTATTTTTTTATGCTTTATTTTTGAAACCGGGTCTCACGAAGTTGCGGAGGGCCTCGCTAGGTAGAGAGAGAGAGAGAAAGAGACAGAGAGAGAGAGAGAGAGGGAGATCAATCAATTGATCGATCGCGCATGTGCGCTGAGGTTGGCCACAAACCCAGATCCTCCCGTCTCCGCCTCCCAAAGTACTGGGATTACAAGCATGCGCCACCACGCCCGGCTGCAGCCAAGCTTTTGACTCAGTAGGTCATAAAGGGACCTAGGACTCTCCATTTACAAGCATCAGTGGTCCCCATCCATGGTGACATATGTACTGCAGTGTGTCAGCTTCTTCACAAGAGAAATTTACTAATAGCAATTTCTTAGCAGTCCTCTTTAGTAAGAAGTGATTCTGTTTTCCCTACAAGGATAAGGAAGGCAGATAACATCAGTAAAATTATAACCTCAGGTAGCTTTAAGGGCAGTATCTTATAAAATAGGAAGAATGGGCTACATAAGCGAGCCATTCCTCTTATAATTTAGTTTAACAAATTTTGTTAGGAACTTAACACAAGAAATGCTAAGGCAAGAATAAAATGAAGGTTTTTTTTTTTTTAGAAAGGAGGTTATCACAGTTATCATTTATTATCTGCTGAGTTCCAGATTTGATGTCAGTAGTTGGTTGATCTGATTAGCAAACGTTACTCTTCTATATTTAAAATTATCAGAATTTGAACAAAACAGGACAAGTACAATACACAGTTGTCTTTAGCCTTCCTCTTTTTTTTTAAAGGTTTGTAAAAGTACCAATTTAATACTGAATATTTAGAAATATGGTACACATAGATACCATAGTAATACAGATGCATACAATTTTACACTACTGTCTTATGAGAATCCTTAACACGGATGGCTGACAGCTTCCCACACATAAAATTTTGGACAAAGTTACCAGGCATTTTTAAGGGTACATTTTAAATACCATTTAGTCATACAGTTAGGTTTTTAAAAAAATAAATATGAACAAATGTATGGATTTCTGAAGTATAAATTGACTTACAACTCTATATCTCTATCTTTATATATAGAGATACAGATTTGAGATATAGATTTTATATCTGTATATTTTCTTAATATTTTTATTAAATCATCTTTAAAGAAGCATTCTATAGCATGAAGTTGAGAGCTCAAATTAGAGGTAATGAAGTTTAGCCTTCCTCTTGATTGCTAAATTGTAATAATACATAACACCCAGACTTACAGGTCTTTTCCTAATATATTGGAGTGTCTATTTTTTTATTATCTGTTTTCAAAAAGAGAGAGAAAACCTGAGACAGGTGACTAGTCTTAATCCCAGGACTGACTACAAAAAGAATGACTTAATCCCCTAAATCACCAATCAGATGAGCTTATGTTATTACTTATTATAACCTACCTTATTTTAGGGGAAAAAGAAATGGGGATTGATTTCAAGTTTGAATTAATAGTTTGGCAATGTTAGGAAAGGCCATCATTCAGACCCCCTATCTGCTAAGGCTGGTTGAGAAACTAAAAGTCAGGCTCTCTATAGAAAAAGAAAAGAAATTTCACTACAAAGTAAAATGCAAATTGTGTTTAAACTTCCTGGCTGTATGGCCTCATCTCCTCTGAACGCCAGC
Organism: Glis glis; assembly: GCA_004027185.1. Lineage (NCBI taxonomy): Eukaryota > Metazoa > Chordata > Mammalia > Rodentia > Gliridae > Glis > Glis glis. Next base: position 96,981 of record PVJS01000356.1, read on the forward strand.
ATCTTTTATCCTTAAGTGTCTGTGACACTCATCGCTGGATCCTGAAAGCAGCTTATATGGTGAGCGTCTGGGGCGAATCGGCATGCTAAGCAGTTTAGCATGTCTTCCATTGCGCGTGGTTTTACGATGGAGCATAAAGTCTTTGAGATGAATTTGCTAATAGCTTCCGAGGCAAGGTTCCTGATGTCCCTTAATCGAACACTGTTAAAAAGCCTTTATTTCCACATAAAATAGACTGTTTCCTCCAGTGTTTCAATAAGTAAAATGCTGCCCTGTGCCAGTGTTGAAACAATCTGAATAACATAAACCTCTGAGTTGCATGAGAAACTAAAGCTGATTCGACTACAGAAAATCATGTTAATGCCTTCTCCTCCTGTTATTATAGCTTACCAACTACCGTCCATTCGTAACTGCAATTTTATTACCAAAAAAATGCATTCACAAACAACATGATACAAATACTTGGTGTTCTGTGTCAGAGCAATGTTTATATAATGATGTGTATATTTATATGTTGCTTTCAGTGTGCCCATGTTATCTTTCTAAAAATAATACTTTTTAAGAAGCAAGGATTATAGTTCTTTAACTTTGTTCAGCACCAAATTTATATAAATATTATCTTATTGTTTGTCACTATTACTGACTTGTCCAAAATTGTCATTACTTTGAGAAACAGTCATTGTAGAAAACCTTTACAACTTTTTTTTGTGTATGTGTGTGGTACTGAGGATTGAACATGGGGGCATTCTGCCGCTGAGCTACACCCCCAGCCCTTTTTTTTTTTTTTTTTTTTTTGCAGTACTGGGGATTGAACCCAGGGGCATTCTACCTCCGAGCTACACCCCCAGCCCTATTTTTTATTCTTTGAGGCTGGCTGCAAACCTGCCATCCTCCTATCCTCCTGTCTCAGCCTCCCAAGTACTGGGATTACAAGTGTTCACCACCACCCCAGCCTATTTTATTTTTTATTTTGAAACAGTGTCTCACTAAGTTGTGGAGGACCTTGCTAAGTTGCTGAGGCTGGCTGTCAACCTGCCATTCTCTTGTTTCAGCCTCCCAAGTACTAGGATTACTTTTACAACTTGCTTTCTTCAACATTGATATTTATTGAACATTTGTTGTCAATGTACAATGAAAGCTTTTGCAAGTTTTATTATTATATAGTTTATATGAGAAAACTGCATGATTATGATTAGTTAGAACATTAAATTACTATTTTATTCTGTTAAATTGTATTCTTCAGTAGATACATGATCTCATAGGTAATGCTGGTTCAGATAGGTTTAGGATTTGGAATGATTAGGTTCAGCTGCCTATACCCAGAAAAAGAAAACAAAATTACAGTGGTTTAAGTAAGATAATTTAGTTTATTTTTCTCTCATGTAAAAGAAGGTCAGAGAAAGGGCTGATAGGATAGCCTCAGAATAATAAGAACCTAGGTCCCTTTCTTTTTGCTTCATGATCCCTCAGCCACTAGCTGTACCTCTTGGTAAAGATGGCTGCTAAGAACCCAGCCATTGTATCAGTTTTTCAGGCTGCTGGAAGGAAGAAGAGGCAAAGATGAATCCATTCATTCTCACTCAGTATCTTAATTCTGCTTAGTTTGCATTCGCTGGAATAAAGTAACATGGTCCCTTTTATTAACAAGGAAGGATGGTAAATTTCTACTAGGTAGGGTTCTCTTACTAAAGGAGAATAGATTTTGAGATAAAACCTAGTAATCTCTGCTGTAACTCCTATGTGGCAAGGAAAATGATTCTCTTCTTTATTCCTGTGTTTTGCACAAGCAATTTGGACAGTGAACCTCAGTTTTTCCACCTGCAAAAGGATCTCTCACTTCTCTCCACTTTTGGAGGGAGTTTTTGTAAGAATAAATTTATGACTGTCATAAAATAGTTTGATATATGCTATGCAATATTTTCCCTGCTCTTTGTTTCCAGTGAGAATAATTTTGTTTCAAAATAGTTTTATTAAGTTTTTCTTCATTTTAGTAATAGTCCTTTTGTAAAACCTTTTATAGAAAAGAAGTATTATCAAAATGCCAAATCATGAATGATTTTTCTAGAGCTAAGTGTGACTTAAGTCTAGAAGGGACGGTGACTGATTTCAGACTTAATACTGTGAAGGATTGCTGTTTTCTCAGCTTTCCAGAGTTTGAGAGGAAGCAGAGTCCTTAATTTGCTTGTACCATGAATCAATCTGTACTAACATAGTCACACATCTGTGTTCCTACTTCATAACTCAAGAAAACTACAAGCAAGGCTGCCCAACTTCACGATGCTTTGTTCATGCCACATTTAGGTATATCTTTGTCGCTCAGTTGATCTTGAAAAATAAGAGTTCTAGTGAAGAGATAAAGCACCCGTTTTGTTTAATGTTACATATATATACTTAAAATGAAAACCTGGACTCTCAGTTTTCCCCCTTTTCTGACTTTTCAGTAAAAATTAAGGCTAATGATGACAGGGTACTTATTAGAATTTCTGCTAGAGCACCTCTGAATGATATATATGCTTTGGGAAATGATTAGTTAGAACTTTACCATCTTATTTGTTATGTGTCATTCCCCAGTAGTGATGTGATCTGATAGCTAACACTATTCAGATAAGATTAAAATTTGGAATAGGATTATTCCCAATAATCCACATATACAAAATGTCTTATTGGCAAGGGTGATATGTACAGGTTTAAATATGTACAAATTTAAAATAAGCAAATAATAACTTTAGAAAGTACTTTACACTCACTTTACAAACTATTTGGCAATTGAAATTATTTTGGCTGTGTGTAAGTGTTTTTGGGATTGTGATGAATCAATTTTTCAGGCAGTAATTGAGAGTTAGTGAATTACTATACATTACTGTTCTTAAAAAGCATTCAGTAATTAAATAATAAAATATATTGAATGAATTTTGGTTTCCAAGGGAATGAGGATCATCAATATGCAGTTTTATGATCATTTGACTATTGAAGGACATGAGTAGTAATCAACACACAATCCTCTTAATAGTTACTGTGATATTTGAATAACAGAGCAAGAATGTTTGTGCATGTATACCAATAACTAATGTTACGTACTAGACCCCATCCTAAGTGCTTTGCATTAATTCACCATTCTGAACTTCAGAACACCTCCATGGCATGGATACTATTCATACTCCATTTCACAGGTGAGCTAAATGAAGCAAACCAAGACCAAGTACCTTATTAATAGTTTCTCAGCTAGCAGGTGACTAAGTTAAAGTTCATCCCCAACAAGCCAGCCTGGCTCTTGAGTCTTGTTATTTAACTTTTGAGTGAGGAGAGAGAGCGAAAGAAAGATAGTGTACTCTCAGCTGCTACATTTGAGTTTATTCTGTACATTTTATAAATGAAGATTTACATACCAGCTAGGAGATGGAGTAGTTTGAGCAGTGACAACCTGATAATCATGCTGTACAAACGTTTTAGAAATGACTAATGACTAGTCAGATTTGAGTGTTTTATTTAAAAATAAAAATCAGCTGAGACAGGAGAATTACAGGTTTGAAGCCAGGCTCAGCCACTAAGCAAGACCCTGTTTCAAAATAAAAAATTAAAGCGCAAAGGATGTAGCTTGGAGATAGAATATCTCTGGGCTTAACCCCCCCCCCAAGAAGAAAGAAAATCAAAACCAGCCCTGATAAAGCAAGAAAGGAATTTGGGAAGAGGGAAAACAGCCTTATTAAATAGGCAAGATTACAAGTCTATGGAAAAACCTAGAAAAATATATGGGCATTATCAGCTAGAAAAATGTAATCTGAAGCATTCTTTTATAGGTGTTCTTTTCCTTTCCTAATCCTGTATTGTTATATTCAGCATGGTTTTAGGATAGAAAATTAATTGGCCCAAGACTGAAGATTTTTCTCATAATTGTTTGTATTTGGAAAGTCTTGAGGATCTTCTCAAATGAATTATCCATAGTTTGAAATCAATCAGTAGCTCGTGCAGCTGTTAAATGATATTTTAAATAAATAGCCTGAGTTCTTTTCACCAGAATCCTTTCTTATAAAATCTAGTAGATTGAAGTGTAATGTATCATGATATTGATATATGACCTATGCCAGCAGCAAGCATTGAGTTGTTCATTTTAGCCTTAATTCTCCTCCCAGTAGATTTATGGGAGTTCTTTAGAGTATGTGCTCAAGCTTGAGCAGCAGGGGAAGCGTTTTGGTTATTGAGGTATTCCATCAAGAACTGTTCTATGTGACTGTACACATAACAGCACACAACAGAAGAACAACAGGCGGAAGCCCCCTAAACTCAAATCCCATTGGTCAACTGCTGAGTGGTCCTCAATGGGTCCAGAGATGGATGGAGAATCACCAGCAAACCTGTCATTGGGCTGTTCTGGGTTCTGTTCCAGAAAAGACTAGGTTCTGGGGAGATTTAAAGTCCTTTCTATGATGGAAAACACAAAGCTCTGGTAAAGAATTGTTATAAAGGATTAATTGAGCAGATGAAGTGTTCTTACATTAAGCATTTACTCGGAATGATTGTCTCCCTTGCAGATAACTTAGTAGAAAAGTTAAGTAAACCCTAAGGAGGGCTGATCTCACTAGGGTCTTTAAGAGAAAATGAGGGAAATGCTGACCCTCGTTTAATTTCGTTTTTCCCCCTACTTGTAACTATGCTGATTCCTGGGGGAAATGATGATTAGCTCACACTTAAAAAAAATACACAGGACTCTAGAGGCTTTAGTTCTAAAAGACATGACCCAAGCTGTAACCAACTCACAAAGTTAATGAGGCTAAGACTGGCATATATTTCCTCTTTTCAAGTATTAGATAACATTTTAAATAAGAGGCTGTGCAGCATAATCCCCAGAGTAATATTAACTTGCACTCTAAATGCAAGTCATTACAGTGTTTCAGATGCTGTTCCTCTGATCTGCCAAATGTATAGCCTTTGAGCTATGGCATTAACATGTGGCTCTTAGTTACTGCTGACACCAGATTTATTTGAAAGGAATCACCGTGAGCAGGTGTCTTGCAATTGAATCTCCTTATAAGTAGCTCTACATCAGAGCCAGCATTTCAGTGTCTAATTTGAGCCCTGACCAAATGTCCTTCACCTCATCAGAGGCTCCTATCCCTCCCAGCCCGAGCTGGGAAGGCAGAGGAAAGAATCAAGGGCATGGGTCCACACCTGGTTTATTAGAGCCCTTCTCAGTAACCACTAGCTAGACGACCGCCAAGTGTTGTCTGCCGTCTTTCTGACTGTACTATATGTAATGATGTCATTGTACTGTAGTTATCTGAAATTACTAAGACACGGGCTTGAAGTGTAAGGTTTAGATCTCACCAGTGTGCTCGGATGAGCAGGATGAGCGAATTTATAGACAGATCAGAAGAAATGGTGGGAGGGAAAGAAGACATATCTAAGCAATTTGACTTCTGCAGACAGTGCCAAGAATGCTGCAGCTGCGTCTGTCACTTTTATTCTAATAACTTTAGCTCTTAGCAAATGCCAGTCCGTAGTTGGTGCTTAATAACTTTTTGTTGAATGAACAGAAGGAAAGTGCTGTGCCATTACTACTGTAGCTACTACCTATGCAAAGTAAAAACAGTAAAGGTGTGTGTGACCACATGGGAAACAGGGAAGAGGTAAAGAGAGAGCCTGGGAGCAGGGCAGACTTTGAGAAAGCCAGGAGAGAGGCCAGGCAGCTCATGTGTAGGGAACAGGTTCCCAGCCTCTCAGATCAGAGAAGCCAGGGAGGGGGGGAGAGGCAGGAACATGGGAAGAGGTGGAGTATGGGTCCCTCTGTGCTCTGACCCTCTAGAAGAGGGGTCAGATATAGGACAAAGTGACTTAACACCCAATTGAGGTTCATAGTCCAGTGGAATTGCGCATTTACTAAGTTGGTACTGTGGACTCTTCTAAGTGATTAGCCTGATTTACAGTAATTCTATGGAGTAGCTACTGTTACTTATATTTTACAGATAAAGAAAGATGCTTGGGCACAGCAAGGCTTAGTAAATGGGTTAAGATCACACAGCTAGTAAGCCACAGAGGCAGGATTTATTCTCACTGCAAAGAACCCATGCTGTTAACAACTGCTCTGCTGAAGGATTGATCACTTATTATGACAGTTCAAGTAAAAGACTAAGCTGCTTCCAAATTTGACATTCACAAAGCAGTGGACTGCAAGACATAGAAAGGAGGAGGAGGAAAGTATAATGTCTCCTTTTTATCAATCTCTTCCTATTGCACAGTTAGCTCTGGAAGTAGATGAAAGACAGGTCTTCAGAGTGCTCGATTGCCCTCTTTATTTGCTTTTCCATTCCTTTGTTTGGGATAATATTATGAAGTTAAATGTACAGAGTCGTGAGTTTCCTCCCCAGATATTTGGGAAGCCAGCAGCTCATAATGTTCAGCTTTAATCCAACAGCTGCCCGAATGTCCTGGTCAGTGTGCACAGTCTACACCCAGGCGTGGTGGGAAGTGCATACAGTAACAGCAGTGCCGGGACTGGAAGCTGCCCTGAAGACAACTAATTCTGTTGCCAGAACAGAAATGCACATGCCCAACAGTTATACACAAAACTGGGAAACGTTCTAAAAAAATATAGAAAGTACCAACCAGATATCAAAAGCCAGGCGATCATACTCTAGGGGTTAATCAAAGAAAAATTTTACTTCTTATATTCCCTTAAATCTGAAATGAAGAAAACATAATAATTGATGATGAGCTTTAAAAGTCTCAATAACAGAATAATTTATTTGAACTTAGATTGTAACATCTCTTCGCTCCTCCTTTAGGAAGCATATGTCTTTCAAAACTATTGGGTGTTACTTGAACATGTCTAGTGGCTCTCACAGAGGTTAAATCTGATTTTTTTTCCTACCAGAGTAAATGAAGGGAATCTTTAAAAATCTCTGACCTGCAAGGAATTGCCTTGTAGGTCTAAAGTACCATGGCAAAGGTTTTTATGCCACTGTAGGCAGGTTGTAAATGAAAAACGTGAAGGAGTAATCTCTAGAATACAGAATTACAGGGAAGTGTTTTGAGAGATTCATGTATCTGTGGAGGTTTGTATCATCTCCATATCATCATTTGAGGCACAGCAAGGTCTTGATTGGTCAAGATGAATAGGACTAATGATCCCTCAGAAATTCAAAGGCTCAGTATTAATTACTTCCCAACAGCTGGCTGTATTTATAGTACTGCTGGGGATAAGTAGCTGAGTAAGGAAATCACAGATTTGGAAGTGTCCCTAAACAGTTTACCCTCCCTTCCCAGAGTAGAAACTGTAGAAGGAAACAGAAAAGTTCAGAACTTCCATCCTGAAAGCCAGGCCTGAGGCCTATTACAGTAGTTTTTAATGATCTTCACAGTATTTTTTTTCTTTCAAGTCAATTAGTTATCAACATTTCAAAACTAAGAGATGCCTAGGATGAACTGTTGGGCAGTGCCAGACTTCCTGAACTTCTTGTACAAAATTACATCTACCCCGGAGCCGTAGTGTGTGTGTGTGTGTGTGTGTGTGTGTGTGTGTGTGTGTGTTTTTAACTGGGGATTGAACCCAGGGGCATTCTATCCGAACTACACTTTATCTCCAAACTACACTCCCAACCATTTTTATTTTTTGAAACAAGTTCTCACTAAGTGGCTGAAGCTGGCCTCAAACCTGCAATCCTCCTGTCACCTCCCAAGTACTGGGATTACAGGTGTGCACCACCATGCCCAGTTCAGAGCAGTACTATTCATAGAACATTCTGCACTGATGGTAATATTACTCTGCTGTGTCACTAGTCACATGCAGCTATTGAACATTTCCAATGTGGCTAATGTGACTGAGAAACTGAATTTTAAATTTTGTTTACTTTCTATTAACTTTAGTTTTTATAGCCATTGCTGTTGGGAGCCTGTGGTAGTACACACTGCAGTTCTAGAGCCAACAATCAGGCTCCAGGAGTCCTAAGATCAAAGTAGCATGTGTCTGGATTTCTCTTGGCTTCTCAGGCCACAAAGGAAGTGATATGTAGGTTCTCTGTTTTGTCTTGTTTTGCTTTTAATGAAAAGCAACTCCCTCTTGCATAGTCCATTCATCCAGCTGCTCCTGAAATGCGTCAGGAATCATTCCCTGCTTTGGTTAGCATAGAATTAAAATAATATCCAAAATACTTTATTAATCACCTTTAATGACTTTAGGATTCATGGGAAAACAATGTATAATTAGGTTTTGCTTATGAGTGTCTCATCATTCTTAGCCTCTCTCTTATTATGGATTACTTTCTCTTTTAAAATATGTCCATATGTTTAAATCATACATATGCACAAATCTAACAAGATAGTAAAATTCAGAGCAGAATACCTTAGTTTTCTCTTTCATTTTTTCTTTTCTTTAATGCGTGTGTGTGTGTGTGTGTGTGTGTGTGTGAACCCAGGGGCAATTCCACCACTGAGCTACACTCCCAGCTCTTTTTATTTTTTTATTTTGAAACAAGGTCTTACTAAGTTGCTGAGGCTGGCCTCAAAACTGTGATCCTCCTGTCTCAGCCTCCCAAGTACTAGAATTACAGGTGTGTGCCACTGCACCCAGCTAAAGCCTTAGTTTTCATAGCTGAATGACAATAATTATCATGGAATGGATCAATAACAACAGCAAAAAAGAACAATATTTAGCTTAAATTTAATGAAAATGTCAAAACATCCATCTAGCTTCCAAAAAGGGAGCATTTTAATTTTTTAAGTAAAATAATTCTAAAATCTAAAATAATTGGGAACTTTTTTTATAATTAAATGCAACCATCCAGGCATGGTGGCTCATGCCTGTAATATCAGTACTTGGGAGGCTAAGACAGGAGGATTGCAGGTTCAAAGCCAGCCTCATGAACTTAGTGACTTAATGAGACCCTGTTTCAAAATAAAAATATACAGTAGTGTTGGGGGTATAGCTCAGAAGTAGAATACCTCTGGGTTTAATCCCCAATACCACACACATACACACACACATGCAAAAAAAAATTAATTTTAAATCTCTTCTGGTCTGGAAGAAAATACAGAAGAAGGAAACGTATTTCCATTATTCTAGGTTTTTCTTAGCAAATAGTGTATCTGATAATCAAACTTAGGCCCAAGAACATACTTAACCATAATTGGCTTGTATCACATTTTAAAGAAGTAACATAATTCTGTGATAAAAAGAAGCAAATATTAACAAGACGAAACTCTGCATCCTTCACTATTGAACCTGGTGACCATTTGTGGTGGTTGTGGCAGAAGTGTTTTTTGGAGACAAGAATCATGTCTGGAGATAGTTTATGCATGGGCACTACTATAATCTTCCATCCCAAATCTGGCCTCTGACAGAGGGGCTGCTCTCTTCTGGGGATGGCACCATTGCCCATCCAGCTGGATGAGCCATCGTGGCATCTCCCTCTCAGTATTCCCCACTGGGTCCTGTTGATTTTCACCTTCCAGACAGATTCCTTTCCGGTTTATTCTTACTACATCTCTCCTGCACCCACCCACCCTGTATCTCACTTCTACTTCTGAGATGTCCTCCCAACTGCTCCTCCAAGGAGGAGCTATAGTGAACTTAAAAATAAATCTCATTATGCACTTCCTGTGATTAAAATGCAGTGTTTCAAATGAAACCCAAAATCTTTAACTGGCTAAAAGACCCTATACCCTATATGACCTAGTTTCTTCTACCTCACTAGCTTTTTAAAGAACCATATTTAGGTTTAGGCATTCCATGTGTGACATTACACCTAAAATGACAGTGATTTTAATACAATAGAAGTTTATTTCTTGTGTAAGTTGGCAGTCCAGGGACTGGTGCAGTAGATTCAGTTTTCTGCGACCTAGGCTACTTCTATCTTGATGCCATTATTCCTCACAGTAGAACTCCTAACTCATGGTCTAAAGTGGTTGCTCCAAACACACCATCACATCTGCTTTCCAACCAGGAGGGAAGTAGAAAGGGAAAGAAATGTCAGGTCTCTTCCCTTCAAGAACATTTTCCAAACTTACCCCCATCACTCCTAGTGTATCTCATTGCTCGGACCTCAGCCATGGGCCTTACCCCTCTGCCAAGAAGACTGTTCTGCCAGGTGTCTGACTAAAATCCAGGGCATTATTTTTGAGGAAAAAAGAAGTCCACTTAGAAGTCTTTATCACAAGAACTAAATCTTCATATTCCAGAGAAGAATGTGACTCAAAAATGTCTGAAATAGGAAAGTCAACAGATAACACATAAGCATTTTATTAGAAACTTGAAGGTAAATAATAGAGGAAATGACTAAAATTATTGAGGCAGTAATAAGGTGAGGAAAGAGACTGGTGTTTTGCATGTTAAATCTTAACAGTATTAAGTGTTGTTTTTTTTTCTGTGAAGAACATATATTTGGATAAAAACTGTATTTCAAAGAGTTTTTAAAGCATTTTTTGAGGCTGGGCTAGTGAGTCTATATAAGGACTAATAGCCGGGCATGGTAGCGCACGCTTATAATCCCAGTACTTGGGAGGCTGAGACCGGAGGATCCCGGTTCGCGGCCAGCCTCAGCTACTTAGTGAGGCCCTCCATAACTTAGTGAGACTCTGTTTCAAAATAAAGAAAAAAAAATAGGGCAAGGCTGGGGGTGTAGCTCAGAGGTAGAATTCCCTGGGGTCCAATCCCCAGTACTGCAAAAAAATAAAAAATATATAAGGACTGATGAGTTTTCCCTAAAAGAGCCCTTAAGGTTGTGACAGCTATCTTTGAGTCTTTGATATTATATGCATGAATGACATTATGTACATGAATATTGTCAAGGGTTGGAGAATCATAAGGATCAGGGTCAAGACATTTGGCCACAGACAGTTATATTTCCCCCATGTGTTCTATTATTAAATTGAGATACCTAGGGCAAAAAAATATTGATAAGGCATAAAATGGCTTTGACTTACACATTTTGTCTTGTTTTCCTAACCTAGGCTGGTTTATAAGTATGCCCAAGAAAATTTTTCTAATAGGTAGCAATGTTTGTCACTTAAAGTCCTTTTCACCCATGGGTGCTTTGTGACAGGGAAGATGGACACCATAAACTGACCCGCAGAAGATTCCTAAATCAAAATATAACACTGAGACCCAGAACAGGAGGAAGGAAAGAAATGGAACCTGAGAATCTGGAATCCCAGAAACTAGAGAGATAACTGTCTGCCAATCAAAAAGAAAAAGAATAAATGAAATACTGCAAGACTTGAGAAATGCCTACGTGTTCTTCATGAGAAATACATCAAATCTTAGAATTGCAAGCCTTAATAGGTTGTGTTGTGAAATATTTAGGCCAAAAAGAATTGTTGATCATGAGAGACAAAGGTCTGGAAAGGAAAACAATCGTTGAACTTGTATTTAATCACTTTTTATTTTCTCAGATCTCAGTCTTGTCATTACCAGGCTTTGGTGCTTACATAACTTAATTAGGCGAGTTCAGGCAGCAGTGGGAATAAGAGGGCAAGATGAAAGGGTAACAATTTAAATGGATTGCCTGCAGATGCGTGATACGGATGGAGATGAAGCCTATTAAGGATCTAATTCTGGAAGAAGCTCTTGACATTGATCATTTGTGAAAAGGGGATTTTTTTTTCTTACCCACATACATGGTTTTGTACACTTGCTACAAACCTTAAGCACTGGTACATCTGATCATCAGCATGTGGAATTACTAACACCGAGCCCCTGTGAAAGAGCAGACAAGGTTATTAACTTTGGCAGGAAATGAAAATTTGGCCCTAATATACATGTGAAATTGAATTGTCTGTAGCACAAAGCTTTGGAGATTACCCATGCAAAATGAGAAAACTATCTAAATTTAAAATTGTCCTCAGTACGGTGAAAAGTAATTTTGCAGACTGCATTTTTACTGCATTGAAATCCATGAAGAGATTGGCTCTATTAATTTAGATTTAAACAGAAGCTCTGTGTCTTCTAAAAATGGTAAGTGAGATGGAAAATGTACTTTAAGGGGAAAAAAGAGTTTCTGGAAATGCTACAGGCAGGCAGACTCATACACCACATCTTTAAGTCTTCTCTGAGACCAGTTGGCTTCAGAGGAAAGGCTCTGTCTACTGTGACAGGCGTTTGGAATAAGGACGTGTAGACGACGCCTCAGTTACACATAGCAGGCTTCAAGAGTAGGATAGGAAGCAAATTGAGAGGAACCCAAAGCAGAAGTCACTGACAGCTCTTACATTATAGATACCCAACTAGCTGGGTCCTTGACAGAGAAAAAAATTAAAGAGGAATTGAATGTATTTTTTCTGATGTCAAGCAACTTTCTTATAATCCCTGTCTGAAAAGATAGTAGGATGGGGGATTTGGTTACACAAACCTTCTCACACACACAAAAATTATATTTTGTATAAAGAGGAATTGAGTTTTTCATTCCCTAGTCTGAATTTCTTTAGGTCATGAGGATAAAATCATTTCTTATTATTAACTAAGTAGATTATTATTAAATGGGTGACTATTTATTTGGAATCATAGTTTCATATCCTATCATTTAACCAGAGTACAAAAAGGATTAATAATAGATGTGTGTCTCTGTATTGGCCAAAGTCTTAGTGTCCTTATTATTTAATAGAGTTGTAATTATGAGGAAACTGAGAACAAGTAAGAGATTTACTCATGTTTAGTTCATATAGCTGCTTAGCAATAGAGCAGAGCCTAGAACTATAGTCACTTGAACCTCCAAATAATTGACATATGTGCTACAGCTTATCAGAAGTCACACTGCTAAGTAATAATAAACTGAATTGTCCTTTCCACATCTTTACACTGTTTTCTTTTGCTTTTGAGGTATTGCTGTGCTCTACTTACACCTCTATGATGTGTTCCGGGACGCTGCCTACCTAAAGATGGCACACAGCCATGTAAAGCAGAGCCTGAACTGTCTGAGCAAGCGCTCCATCACCTTTCTCTGTGGGGATGCGGGTCCCCTGGCAGTGGCCGCTGTGCTGTACAACAAGATGAACAGTGAGAAGCAGGCAGATGATTGCATCACACGGTAAGCATGTTTCTTTGCGAGGATTATTGCCTAGACATCATGCATTCAGCATGTGTTAGTGAAAGAACATTCTAGTGAGTTTACTTTTCTCTCAGCAGATAAATCTTCCTCCCGAATTTGATTAATTCTCATATCGTTCCTATGTAGTAGTTAAGGAACAACTATCGTAATCCCTGTTTTATTGCAAGATACAAGACACTGTCATGTTCCAGATCAAACATCCGTTCAGTAACATCTGTGAGATCAAAAGCCTAATCATGTGATCACTAATCCAGCAGGCTACCCAGGATCACAAAGTCAAAGAAATGCAGTTCACTTCTTGCAGTTGGGCTGGAAGGGGCCTCCTGTGGGGACACAAGTAATTTAAGACTGCCTTTCTGAGGGGCAGCGACACACAAATCCAGGTTTCCAATTTTAGTATAAGTCGCAGCAGAACCTTGTGAATTACGAAGAATCACTACACATTTGTACTAATCAATTATACTTACTAGGGTTTATTGAGCACTCTTGAATTCTGTGGAGAAATCTGGCTGCTGTGCAAGTGCAAGGAGGGCGTTTGCTGCCACTACGGAGCATACCAACACTGACAGGCAGAGCTGCACCTCCAGCCACCTTTTAGTCAGGGATCGTCCCAAGTCAACTGTGGTTTTATATTCCCACTATTCTCTCATAAATTACTGTTAGATTAGCATTATCATCACCCATATAATTTGTTTGATCCCTTGGTCAGTCTTATATAGTTGACCCTTCATATCCACAGGTTTATATCCACAGATTCAGCCAACCATGGATCAAAAATATTAGAAAAATATTGCATCTGTACATGTACAGATTTTTTCCATGTTATTATTCCCTAAACAGTACAGCTATTTACATAACATTTATATTGTATTAGCCATTCTAAGTAATCTAAAGTTGATTTAAAGTGGGAGAGGGCTGGGATATAGCTCAGTTGTAGAATGCTTGCCTAGCATGTGCAAGGAAGGTCCTGGGTTTGATCCCCAGTAGCGGGGGTGAGGGGAAAGCATATGGGAAGATGTGCATGGGTTATATACTAATATGCTATTTTGTACGAGGGACTTGAGCATCTACAGATTTCAGTATCCATATGGGTCCACGAACCAATCCCTAGGGGTGCTTAGGGATGATGATAGCATGTATTTCGTCGGCAGGCTTTTGGGACTTTTTAAGACATATCCCATTTTTCCCTCCTCCCTCAGTTTTTACCCATACCATGATGTTTTCTTATTGTTAACTAACTTTTCCACTGAAAATTACAACAAGAGGAGAGAGGGTAAATGGGCCAAGGAGTCTTTTGCTCTACCTATAATGATTTGTGAATCATTATATTAAATTATTCCCTGAATTGATGTTTTTATATATAACTATGCTACATATGTTAGATGCTAGAAATTATATAGTACAACTTAAAATCAGAATCTACATTACTTTGTGTATAGAAGAAAAAAATATGAACATTCCACTTCAGGACTGGGAAGTATTTAACATAAAACCTGTCACCAAGCTTAACCAAAATGGCAGATAAAATGATTTTCCCAAAAGTTTTACCTAAAGTGTATTCTTTTCACAGCAGTTGGTTTGCATAAGACCAACCAGTACAAAAACTATTCCGTACTCACTTGAATTTGAAACACAGAAACTACCATTTTATTTCTTTTGTGTGGCCAGTTTAAAGCCATTAGCCACATGAGGTTCACAAGACAGTATCTTTCAGTGAATCACTTGTAATTACTATAGTGGTCCCAGTATTTTATATATAATGCTGCTCTTTCCCAAAATATGTATAACCAAAATAGTAATCGTGTGTTATATAAGGAATATTAATAGGTATTTGATGAAAATAAGATATTCAAACAGATTGGGGTTTGGATTCTAACTTAGTTAAATAAAATTAAATATACATCTCTACTGGCTAAGTCTTCAGTAGCTTATATGCATGGGGAAACACTGCAACTCGAGGGAGCAGCATGTACCAAACTTACTCACATAGACAACCCCTTTCCTCATCTTGAGGGCCTATTCTAAGAAACACTATTTGGGAAATCATTCCATGTACAATATTGGTTTGTTAAAATTAAAACACTGAAGAGTAAGCTAAAATTCCATTCCTTAGGAATAAAGATGTTTTTATTTATATCCTTTTAAAGATTTATGACATTTTGAAGAATATTTATAGCCTGTAGGCTTATTAAGGTTAAAAATATAGAATGTGAGCCACACGTGGTGGTGTACTCCTGTAATCCCAGTATTGGGGGACTGAGACCAGAGGATCGTAGGTTTAAGGCCAGCCTCAGCAATTTAGCGAGGCTCTGAGCAACTTAGTGAGACCCTGTTTCAAAAATAAATAAAATAGGGGTGGGGGTGTGGCTCAGGTAGAATTCCCCTGGGTTCCATCCCCAGTACCAAAAAAAATATGTGTGTGTGTGTGTGTGTGTGTGTGTGTGTGTGTGTGTGTATGTAGAGAGAGAGAGAGAAATGCATGGTTGTGACCACAGCTTTGACTTCTCAGATTTTGGGGGTTCACACAGAACAGAAAGAAACAAAAATTACTTGTAAATTACAGTTCTTGCTTTATCCTTAATCATTCAGATTTTTCCCTTTTAATGGAATAATTTATTCTTTTCAGTTTGATTTCAGAAAATCCAAAATTATTTGATATCATTGGATATTGAAAAAAACTTGTTTTACTTTTTACCACATCTTCTTTCTCTTTCATTTTTTTTGGTGGGGGTGGTAACAGGGAATTGAACACAGGGGCATTCTTCCTCTGAGCTACACCCCCAACCCTATTTTGTTTGTTTGGCAGCAGGGTCTTGCTAGGTTGCTGAGAGTCTGTTTAAGTTGTTGAGGCTGTACCCGAACCTGCAATCCTCCTGTCTCAGCCTCCCAAGTACTGGGGTTACAGTCGTGCAGCCCACGCCTGGCTTCTTTCTCTTATCACACCCCTTTTGGGATATTGCAGACAATCACATGCTCTGCAGCGTCTGTGTTGTGCTCCACTGCCAGCTTACCTTTCCTTCATTTTCTTAATGTAATGGCCTTTCAAAATCTTAATTTTGAGTTTTAGAGTCCAAAAGCCTAATCCTTAGACAGACCAAAACCTGAAGAAATCAGTATTTCCCTTAGATAGAGGTTCTTAACCTTGGGCCCCTGAGAATCTTTGGGCTTTCAGAGGCAGGTGAAACCCCCAAATCATTTTCACTGTGGAGAGAGCATTTGCATTTTTTCAAGGGGTCTCTAACTCCCTAAAAGGAGTGTGTGTGTGTATTTATGTTCAAATTGTTCTTCAAACAGCTGGGGGGGGGGGATAACAGTATATAGCAGGGGTTCTTTCTACTGCCTGATATATAGCATGTCCATTTTTACCCTTCCTTCTGCACAGAGGTATTGGTGCCACAACACAGAGAAAGCATTGCCTGCTTTGTGCCCAGTTAGGTGACCAGCCTGACATATAGAGTGCTTTGGGGCCAGTACTTAGAATGATGAAGAACTTTGGCTTTCTGGACAGGAAATGTATAACCTCTCTCCTTTCCAGTGTGATGGGTCAGAAAAGAACTTTTTTTTTTAACATTACAAACCTTTTGATATAATACAAGACCAAATAACACCCTGGAGAAATACTGCTAGCTGTGGAACAGAGCTATCCTGTTTTGTAATGTCTTTATTTTTCCTTCGGTGACATTTCAGTGACTTGTTTATCTCTTCTAAAGATTGGTTGGTATTAATATCAACATATCAAAACAAATAAATGCAGCTGCAACAATAAGCTTGTGGAACTGAGTTTCTGAAAACACATAAAATAACTACTATGATTTATGAATGCCATAATTTATTTTATCTTGAGAATGTTAATATAAAACATGCAGTTAAAAGTCCTTCCTGAAGTAATCATCAGACCCAACTAGTAAGTTGGATTCAAATCCAGAGAAAAAAATGAAATACTCCCCTGATTACCCTAAACTCTGTTATTGAAATGAGATGCTTGCACTGAGCAACACTGTATTTCTAAATATTTGAAAGGTCTTTGCTATCTACTTTGAATAGCCCAAATGCAAATGTTTGGTTGCAAAATAATTGTAATGCTAATTTTATATCACCACCTCATGCTAGTGTAGGTGAAAACATTGGCAAATAAGGAATGGCATTTTCTAGAGTGGTTCAAACATTTTATTTTGGTTGGAACATGATTAAGAGTTAACACAGTAATTGTTCTAAGTAATACTTCCATAGAGCAGTGTTTGCTTAAAAAAATCAACAGAAATTTCCTTTTTTGAAGAGTTTTTCAATCTCCTTTACAAAAGTGTTGTTTTACATATAAATTCTGAACTTGATACATTTATATTAAAATGATAATAGGTTCTTTTCTGAACTCTGAGACATTCATTCTGTTTACTACAACAGTTGAGTTTGTACCTAGTAAGTACAGTTGTTTTCTTACAGTCTCAGCATTTCCAGGGTACCAGTTCTGGCATGAGAAAAAATAGAAGCTTTCTGTTTTGGTGTTGGGGATTGAACACAAGGGCATTCTACCTCCAAGCTACACCCCAGCCCTTTCTAAATTTTTATGTTGAAACAGGGTCTAAGTTGCTGAGGCTGACTTTGAACCTGCAATCCTCCTGTCTCAGCCTCCCAAGTACTGGGATTACAAGCATGTACTGCCACACCTGGCTGTATTTTTTTTAATAAATGTTTTTAAGTTTTTAAAGATTAGGGGCATGTGAGTATACACATATCTATGGTACTGAAGTAGAAAACATAATGGCCTATAATTCTACCACCCAGGTATCCCTGTTGATACTGAATAAAAGTTAAGTGAGGTATTAACAAGAAAATAATCTTCTGATTTGTTGACCCTATTCCTAAAATAACTCCTGGTCCACTGTAAGTGTATTGCCTGTATTTATAAAAGAAAAAATGCTTAGTCAACATTTGCATATTAAACTAATTTGAGATCCCTCAATTTTTTGAGATAGAATATGGAAAAGTATTAACTTTTTCAGTAACTGCGACTAGCCATACTTTTTCAAACCCCTCTTTCCTGCTGGAGAGTAAGTTCCCTTGAAGTCTCTTTTGTACCTCTTTCCCAGCCTTGTTTCATAGCTATCAGCCACTTTAAATCATCTCATTCTGGTTTACTGCATTGTGTCCTCTTCCTCTTCATTTTAAATGGTAAGTCTCCCTCTCCCCTCAAAACAGCACATGGAAGCGGTGGGGAGGAGAATGCAAGAGGAGCATTTTCTCGTTCACAAGTTCCCTCCCTGCAGAGCTGGGGCATCTTCACTATACCTGTTGCTCTACAGCCTGGCGGTAGCAGCTGTCAGGTTTTGTTTGCTTGGGTTTCTTTTTGTTCTTGTTTTTGGTAAATATTGGTGGCCTCCAGAGACAAGCAGTGAGGGCTGTACGCCCCCTCAGCCATGCCCTGACCAATGAGTATGTTAAAATGAAAGCATAAATCAGGCATCAGAGTGCATATCTATAATCCCAGTACTTGGGAGGCTGAGACAGGAGGATCACCAGTTCAAGGCCAGTCTCAGCAACTTGGGCCCTCAGCAACTTAATGAGAACCTGTTTCAAAAGAAAAAATAAAATAGGGCTGGGGGTGTAGCTCAGAGGTAGAACGCCCCTGGGTTCAATCCCCAGTACCACAAAAATAAATAAATACGTATATTACATACATAAGAAAGCATAAGCAAAATTGTACCCAATTCTGCCAAATGTACAAAAAGTAATTAGAAAGAAAATACACACACATACAAAATAGTCCCCTGCCCTGTTCATGTGGCTCAGAGAACGCACCACATTGTCCCTAACACTTCCTTAGATTTACCCATTAAAAGATGAGAAAGCATGTGCCAGGGTGTAACTAAGTGGGCATACAGCCCCTGCTAATCTCTGGAAGTCATCAGTCCTTCTCAAAAACAAGAACAGAAGGAAGCCCAAGCAACAAAAACCTGACAGCTGCTACCACCAGGCTGTACACCAGTAGGTACAGTGAAGATGTCCCAGCTCCGCAGGGAGGGAACTTACAAAAGGGAATATAATCCTCCCACATCCTCTCACCCACCACTTGCAACTCAATTTACCACTCAGTCCACCAGTGAAAGCCATTTTCTAGCATTCCTTTCTACACTTATTGACAAATGCTATGGTATAGATTTTGATAAAGTTATTTGAAATGCTTAGTACCCCTGAATATTGATCCCAGTTAGAGTGTTTGTGATTTTTGATACTTCAAGTGCTAATTAGTCATCCCTAGTGCCTAGAATAACGTTAAATGGCATACGTACACAGGCATACTGTTTATACCAACTACTTTAAAAAGCAAATTTCCACACAGAAAATAAATGATTTTTTTTTTTTTTTGCAGTACCGGGGATTGAACCCAGGGGCGTTCTACCTCTGTGCTACACCCCCGGCCCTATTTTTTATACTTTATTTTGAAACTGGGTCTCACGAAGTTGTGGAGGGCCTCACTAGGTAGAGAGAGAGAAAGGGAGACGGAGAGCGAGAGAGCTGAGGCTGGCCACGAACCCGGATCCTCCAGTCTCTGCCTCCCAAAGTACTGGGATTACAGCAGAGATTAAATAGTATGTTTAGTATCATAAGATGAGCTACCTGATAACAGGTTTTTCCAGAAATTCCCAGATTCTTTATACTAATATTTTCAGGTTTCACCAAAAACTTAAATGTTTTAATAACTCAACTGGGATCACATTGAATTCATAAGCTAATTTAGGGAAAATCAAGATACACTTATAAAATTCCATGTGATAAAATATCTAAAATAGCAAGGACATTTTGCCAAGCACATTTTCTATACCAATCACATTTGCTGCCCCCACAAAGGAAAAAAGCTCGCTCTCAGAGTTCAGATCACCAAATGTGGCTTCTTTCCCGGCCTCAGTCCCTCTTTGCGCTCCCCTGATTTCTGATTCCCTGGGGCTTCCCTCTTTGGTTCTCTGGCAAGAAAGCTGGGGCTTTAGTGACCCTGTGTGCCACATACTTCCCAGGACTGCCTGCATCTAGGACAGGTGATGTGGAGGACAGAGAAACAAGGCAGTGGGGTTCGCTCCTCTCTCCTGGGACTCACCTCCTCAGATCAGATCTGCGAGGAAGGAAGGTGCCTCCTGCAGTTGTGGCTCCTGTGAGTTCCTTTGCCTTCACCTCTGCTGGCAGCATAAAATTTCTTGTGGCCTGAGTCACAAGAGAACAAAGAGGGGAAAAGGGAGGTTTTACCTACCCTTTCCAGGTGTTAGGAGTTCCCTTTCCAGTTCATCCTTAAACAGAACTTAAGCGTTCCTTTGGGGCTGTCTGTCAGCCCCCCAGGTGGCCACTTCTAGGGTTCTGGCTGTACTGAGTCCAGGGGTATCAGAGGGGAGCATATGGTAGCCTCACTCCCAGTTTGGTGGTGCTTCAGATGCTTGTCCTCTTCCCCATTCTGCCTGCTGCTCTTTGCTCTTCAGAGTCCTCGCGTAGCTGCTCGTGTATTCCATCCAGGTTTGGAGGCTACACTTAAGTGGGAGAGGTAGGGTGGTGTATGCTTTCTCCATTTTTCCTGGAACTAGAATCAAAATTAAATTTTGTCTGAGAAGCTGAATTGAGTCTGTCATAGGGACCCAATAAATCATAAAATACCCATTTAACCGAATACTACTCTGCAACTATTAGAAAGAATGAGACTATCCTGTATGTGCCAGTATGGAAGGGTCGTGAGGTGTGTTAAGTAGCAAGCCGCCGAACAAGTGGGGGATATTTATACTCATAATTATGTATATTTATGCTTACGCTGCATAAAATCAATCTAGGGATACACCCAAAAAAATGGTAACCCAGGTCATTTCTGAAGAGAGGAACTAGGAAGCTGAGAGGCTGGAAGACGGGGACTGGCCGGTAGCTCTGAGCCACGTGCGCGTGTTGGATTGCAGGAGAGCTGACTGCTGCACAGGCTGGCACCTCGTTAAGGAATAAACAAGGAAGAGACCAGTGGGATGCGGCAGGCATTTCATTTTATGGAAAAAATGGCCCTTTGAGTGTTGATTAAGTCTTTTCTCCAGGCTGAGTGCTAATAGCCGGCAGTTCTAGGTTTGTCTGACTCCAACTGCTTAAGCTTTAGTCTTAGGGAATGCCTCCGTGAGGAAGGAGGGAGGCTTCAGGTAGCCTCAGCCACAAACTTGTATTCTTCATTCTCTAAATTTTTTGTCAGTTCCATTGTGACCTAAAGAAAAGAAATTTGAGGGCTGAATCTTTGAACCCTGATTTTATACATATATGTTTTACACATACATACATATATATACACACATATATGTATATGTCATCATCATTGTATCTGTATTTTTAATGTACCATTTTTAAGTATGTACCAATACCCAACCCCTTTCAAATTATCTCAGGCCTATATTTCTACTTCTAGGCTAATTCACCTAAATAAAATTGATCCCCATGCTCCAAATGAAATGCTGTATGGACGAATGGGCTACATCTATGCTCTTCTCTATGTCAACAAGAACTTTGGAGTGGAAAAGATTCCTCGAAGCCATATTCAGCAGGTACCGTATTTTGTGCTTTTTAGGAGTCTTTTAGGACCCCACTCAACCATCTAACCAACTGTCTTTTTCTCTTCAGTTAGCACATCCCAAATACGAGGGTGGAGTGCCTTCACCTCTACAGGTCAGGCCCAGAGGCCCAGCAGCTTCACAGAGAGTGCTGCTGGAAACTGTGGGGCAGGGCCAGCCTGCTCCGCTTGAGAGTTAGAGAGACCCTTTCGGAGGAACATTAGGGCAGATCTCTCCACCAGAGGCAGATCCCTCCTTTGGTGCCAGAAGGAGTGTGTGCTTTTCTTTGATGGGTGAATTCTTATAAGCGCTATTGAAAAGAACCCAAGATCCCCCTACCCTCCCTCTTTTATGCAGAATGTAGTCACGCTCACCTCTCTGAAACAGAAGTAAACTGTGCCCTCCCTGGTCAGATGATGGTGTCCAATTCTCCACGTTCTTGGATCCTGCTTAGCAAAAACTTCTAGCCTACACCAGGAAGGTTTTCATTCTAATTATCTTGTTATTTTGCTCTACTTTCTCTGTAGGTTTGTGAAACAGTTTTAACCTCTGGAGAAAACCTAGCTAAAAAGAGAAACTTCACCGCAAAGTCTCCACTGATGTATGAATGGTACCAGGAATATTATGTGGGGGCTGCTCACGGCCTGGCAGGAATTTATTACTTCCTGATGCAGGTAAGGGAGACTTTAAAATGCACCTGCTGACACATGTGCTGTCTTGAGTGGGACGACAGACCCTTCAGCTATTTTATCCTCTGTCAACTACCGCATCTGGCTCCTTGCAATCACTTGCCCTAGATAAATGAAGGTAATGATGTTGGCCAAGGTGCATTTTGAAGCATAGAAACACAAAGACGCTGTACTTTAATATGATGTTTGATTTGTAAGTGGTCATACCTGCCTACCTAGTTGCCACTCACACAGACTAAAGTATTTTAACCTATAATTCTGTACCAAGTGCCCTTTGGCTCTTCTCTTTCAGCAAATACTTTTATTCCATTCCACAATCCATTGAAACAAATTCCAGGAGTAAAAACAAAATCAATAGAAAACAAATGAACATGTGTTGCCTAAGATTCTTCACTTAGATGGCAGAGCTAAGGAAACTTTTCAGTGGATTTTGTATAACTTGCCTGAAAAATAGTTGAATATGCCATACCCAACAGTTCTCAGGTTCTGATAATATTGGGAGACATCAACCAAAGTCAAATAGACTGAAGACAAATCAAATTCACTGTAGAAACATGACTTGGGAGAAGAGGTCAGAAGAGAGTGTCTCAGAGTCTCATTCTAGGGGATTTGCAAACTCTACATAAGGAGAAATTGGCACCTATGAATAAGAATTTATGGCAAAAGAAAATTGATTCTTAATGGCAGCAGAGGTACCCCTCACCTTCTCAAAGCACAATGTCACATAAAGAAAAGTGTTTCATTAATATGTTCAACATGAATGCTTGGATATACATATTAAAATGAATGTCATATCTGCCCTCTGCCTATGACTAAATAATAACAAACCTGAGAAGCTCAAGGTTACTATCGCTTTTGAATGCAAGGGCACACTTTTGAGTGTCAGTGGTCATTAAAGGCCAACTGTTGTAGTTAATCTGCATTTCTCAATTAGAAGTTTTATAATTAGGGCTTTTGATAGAGACTTAAATTCCTTTATTTTTCTGGTATATTCCCTCAGTGACTCTTTTCTTACATGTAGATTCTTAAAAGTTTTCAGGAAGGGAGAGTTCTGTCTTCTGAAGTTCAAGGTGAATTAAAATCATACCTGTCAGTGACTGGGTGACCTCACTGACCTTTCATTAAGACACATAAACAGGAGATATCTTCTACTCTTCCTCCTTTTTTAGCTATTACAAGAAAGAATTCGGGCATGGTGGCACATGCCTGTAATCCCAGTACTTGGGAAGCTGAGACAGGAGGATCGCAGGTTCGAAGCCAGCCTTAACAACTTAGTGAGACTGGCAGCAACTTAGCGAGACCCTGTTTCCAAATAAAAATAAAGTAGAGCTGGGGGTGTAGTTCAGAGGTAGAATGCCCCTGAGTTTAATCCCCAGAACTACAAAAATAAAATAAAATTTTAAAAAAACAAGAAATAAAAAAACCTAAGTATTGATTTTTTCCATTTTCAGGTTATTATCTATTTGAAATGACTTAATTTTTAATTCTTAAAGTCCATTCTAGTAAGTGCCTATGTGTCAGCATAAAATAATATGATTTTTTAGGCCATGTCAGAAATTCCTGCAAGTTTACTCATTCTACTCTAACACTTTAAATCAAACTTAAACACTTTCTTGATGTAAAGTACAATCTGTATGTCCCCTCAAGAACTGAGTGCATTTTCTGAGTCGTGTGGAAGCTGTTGTCGCTCTTCCTTCCAGCACGGCCTCCTGCCTGCGCTTCACACCACTGTCCACCCCTCACCCCACATGTCCCACCCCTGCCTGGCGAAACCACTTTGAATTTGTTGTTTAAAGAGTGAGCAGTGCATTAAATACAGAACAGGACCAAAAAGAGAAACTAAAAAGTTGTATCAGAAATGGCAGTTCCTAGCTGGGCATGGTGGCACACACTTGTAATCCCAGTACTTGGGAGGCTGAGACAGGAGGATCGTGGGTTCACCGCCAGCCTCAGCTACTTAGTGAGGCCCTCCACTTAGTGAGACCCTGTTTCAAAATAAAGTATAAAAATTAGGGCTGGGGGTGTAGCTCAAAGGTAGAATGCCCCTGGGTTCAATCCCCAGTACCACCAAAAAAAAAAAGCAAAAAGAAGAAATGGCATTTCCTTTGCTCTATGTCAGTGTGTCCTATAAACCTGTACATCATGTATGAGATGACCTGTGGATAGATCAGTTTCAGATCCTCTGTAGGGAGAGTTGATCTAGAGTCATGCTACAGTTTGGCATGGGACTCCAGGTCTCCCAACTTGTTCACATCCTTCTCTATTGAAAACATCACTTGCCACTTCTCTAAATGTAGTGCAAGTTGTGTTTGGTTGTCTAATGAATCTCTTTGTGGCCTATAAAGCATGCTGTAGCTGTTGAAATTTCAGGGAACTTCTCCTACACTCACATTCTCAAGTATTGACTTAGGAGCATTATGTAGATGAAACAAATACTAAAAAATAATACATTCAGAAAATCCTATGTTTTAAGTGATGGCCCAATTTTAGTTTGTTCCATTACTTTAAAACCATAAGAGGAAATCACAATACATTAAACAAAGGTGTACAGTAGGTGAAAAAACTTGGATGAAACCCAAAGTCTTTCAGTGATTCTCCAATTTCCTTTGGTCATGTTTCTTTACTGGTTTAAAACTCATACTAAGTCCTAGGAAAGTCTTTTTGCCTCCACAGAACTAATAATTCTCTTTCCCATTTTTAGCCCAGCCTTCAAATGAGCCAGATGAAGCTACATAGTTTGGTCAAGCCCAGTGTAGACTTTGTCTGCAAGCTGAAATTCCCTTCTGGCAATTATCCTCCATGTTTAGATGATAATCGAGATCTGCTTGTCCACTGGTGCCACGGCGCCCCTGGGGTAATCTACATGCTCATCCAGGCCTATAAGGTACTGTGGATTTTCTCATTTTAGAAAAAGTTAGAAAATATACCCCCAAAATTTATGATTTAAAATTAATCTTATCCTTCATACCATAGCAGACATTATTCATAGAACAGGAGTCTGCTTCACTGACAGGTAGCATAGCCAAGATTATAGCACTGGTGGCAGAGCCAAGAGAATATCCCAGAAACTCAGTTAAAAATGGAACCCTCAACCGGGCATGGTGGTGCACACTTGTAATCCCAGTACTTGGGAGGCTGAGACAGGAGGATTACAGGTTCACGGCCAGTCTCAGCAACAGGCGGCCCTCTGCAACTTAGTGAGACCCTGTTTCAAAATTTAAAAAAAGTAAAATAGGGTTGGGGATTTATCTTAGAGGTACAATGCCCCTGAGTTCAATCCTCAGTACCACACACACAAAAAAAAGATGGAGCCCTCATGCACTGCTGTTAGAGACATGAAATGATGACGCATCTGCCTGGGAACAGTTTGGTGGTTCCTCAAAAAATTAAACTTTTAGCTGGGCATGGTAGTGCACTAATGTAATCCCAGTACTTGGGAGGCTATAACAGGAGGATCTCAGGTTCGAAGCCAGCCTCAGCAACTTACTGAGACCCTGCTTCAAAATAAAAAATGGGTGTAAAAAAATAAATGAGTAAGGGGTGTAGCTCAGAAGTAGGATGCCCCTGGGTTCAATCCCTATACCACAAAAAAATAAACTTTTAATTAACATATAATCTAGCAATTCCACTCCTACATATCTACCCAAAAAAACTAAAAACAGGAATTCAAACAGATACATATGCACCAATTTCCATAACAACTCCTCAATAAGCCTAAAGGTGGAAATTATCCAAATATCCATCAACAGATGAGTGGATAAATAAAATATGGTATATACACTATTCAATCATAAAAAAGAATGGAATTCTAATATGTACTATATTCATGAACCTTGAAAATGTGCTAAATGTAATAAGCCAGACACAAAAGGATAAATACTGTATGATTCAACTTTGATGAAGTGATGGCTAATACGAAGTGTCTAGAATAGGCAAATACGTGGAGACGCAAAGTAGAGGTTGCTAAGACCTGGGAAGGGGGAGAGGGAGAGGAGAATGGGGTTTATTGCTTAACAGGCACAGAGTTTCTGTTTGGAATGATGAAAAAACTCACAGATAGATAGTGATGGTGGTTATACAACAATGTGAATGTACTTAAATGCCACTGAATGGTATGTTTACAAATGGTTCAAATGGGGGTGGGGATGTAGCTCAGTGGTAGAGTGCTTGTCTAGCATGCATGAGGCCCTGAGCACCACCACCAAAAAAAAATGTTCAAATAGTAACTTATAATATGTACATTTTACCACATTATAGCAGAGCTGCAATCAAGGAAGAAAAGGGTTTTAGTTGAGGAAAAAATAGAAGTAAACCAAGCTATCTATTACTATCAGTGCCAAATCAAATTTCAAATCTATAGATTATCAATAGGCACTGGCATCTCACATATTAGTTATATAAAATTCTACATTTCAGAGAATTGGATATGATGGAAAGGCTTTTAAAACTACTTTATTTCAGTTTTAAAGACACTTGGTTTGCAATGAGATATTAAAAATATCCACCTAGAATATTCCTTTTTTTTAGTACTGGGGATTGATCCCAGGGGCATTCTACCTCCAAGCTACACTCCCAGCCCTATTTTTTATTCTTTATTTTGAAACAGGGTCTCACTAAGTTGCAGAGGGGCTCACTAAGTAGCTGAGGCTTACTGCGAACCCGGACCCTCCTGTCTCAGCCTCTCAAGTACTAGGATTATAAGCGTGCACCACCACGCCTGGCTCCCACCTAGAATATTTCTTGATTCTTTGATCAAGATATAGGAGGCAACAAAATATTATAAGACTTTTCTGACAAAGTCTTGTTTTATAATCAATTTGCATGGTAATAACTAATAGTTTCTTCCTCTGTGTGTAAAGAAACTTCCTAATAGTGAAGGATATCATAGTTACAAAAGAAGTGAACGTGTTCTTTGGAGAGTAACTAAGGTTAACAGCAAGTTGCAAATTAAGTAATGCTGCTTTGTCAACAGTACCCATGTATACAAACACATGCACATAAAACTTAGACTATACAGACAAGGCCTTGCCCCATTATTAAAAAAAAAAAAGCAAAGCTTGTCATTTTTAATAATTTGCTACTACCAGTATAACACATCCGTCTTGTCACTAAATCCTTTACCTCCCTCTCTTCCCTTCCCCCACCTCTCCTCCTTTTCTAGCAAGAAGGAAGCTTCATTTTTATCCCATATGTTAAAACTCAGGCCCCTTGACTCTACAGGTGTTTAGAGAGGAGCAGTACCTCAACGATGCCTACCAGTGTGCCGATATGATCTGGCAATACGGGCTGCTGAAGAAGGGATATGGGCTGTGCCATGGTGCTGCAGGGAACGCCTACGCCTTCCTGGCACTCTACAACCTCACCCAGGATAAAAAGTACCTGTACAGGGCCTGTAAGGTAGGAGCCAGAGCACTGACTGGGGAGGAGCGCCTCCAGGAGGTTGAGGAAAGGGCTCTCTCTAGTCCATCTACTGATCGAATTAATAGACTTTAAACCATGAGTTGTCTATAGATAACAAACACATTCTTTAAGAGCCTTCAAAAGCTGTTCAGTTGAATTAGCATTCTTTTAAAGGAGCATAATTCTACTCAACATCATCAATGGAAAAAATAAAGAACCATGATTTTGTTCCTTTTTTGATAACCTTGGCAATATGTGCCTTATACCATTCATTAAATTCCTCCCAAGCTGCATACTCTTCTTTAGACCATCATTTTTCAACATTAATCCCATTTCTCTGACATAGTAGTTTATGACTTTTCAGAGTAATGTTTACGGACAATCTATCAATTTCTAGGGCCTCTGAAAAATCACTACAGTAACTTAACTTGGTCTCATTTCAGTTTGCTGAATGGTGCTTAGATTATGGAGATCACGGATGCAGGACACCAGACACGCCCTACTCCCTCTTTGAAGGTATTCTTCACTCATTCCTTATTTGCCATCTAGTAGCAGCAGCTACTTTTCTGCTTGATAACTTTGAATTTGAGATGTATCAATAAATTAATTGTATAGTAATTTCTTACACTACTTTTTCTGTTTCCTAATACAAGTCAGTATTAAAAATCAGCACATGGCCGGGCACGGTGGTGCACGCCTGTATTGCCAGTACTTGGGAGACTGAGACAGGAGGATTGCAGGTTCATGGCCAGTGCACAATAACTTAGTGAGACCCTGTTTCAAATTTGAAAAATAAAATAGGGCTGGGGATCTAGCTCAGAGGTAGAATGCCCCTGGGTTCAATTTCCAGTACCAAAAAATAAAATCAGTACCTGTAGTACCACAGACCTAATACTAGTAGTTGATGGTGACTACCTTCATGGAGCCAGGCACACGCTGAGCATTTTGTAGATGCCATTGTAAATCATTTCAGCAAAAACATGCAGGTATTACTATCCATGTCACAGATGAGGAGACTGAGGCGCAGAGGTTAGTGGCCCGTGGTGCCACGGTGAAGGAGCTCACATATGGTAAATGACAGGGCAGCGGCTTCAACTCATCTGGCTTTCTTCTCCCCCCATCCCATTTCCCCTTTGGATAGAAAGGCTAGACACCTCTCGAGGGCTCTCCTAACACTGACCTGCCGCGTAAATAAATAGAGACGGAGTCCCGTTTTCTTTAAATCTTTGCCGTTAATACTGTAATGGTTTTGATGCCAAAAAATAGGGCCACTCTACAAAATGAGGGTCATTTGGTGTAATAACCTTTTCTTCTTTCTCTTCCTTCAGGAATGGCTGGAACAATATATTTCCTGGCCGACCTGCTAGTCCCTGCAAAAGCCAGGTTCCCTGCATTTGAGCTGTAAAAGGAAAGCAAGCTCCTGAGCTTACAGCATGACCCTCCCTGTGTTCAAACCTGGGCTCAGTGCTTTCGTTGCTTTTCAAGGAAACATAGAATCAAACTGTACTTGATTTAGTTGAGTTTTTTTCAGAAATTTGTCTTTAATTCAGTTCCTTTTTTTATTATTTACTTTTCTTTAAACGTATGCAAGAAAGTTTTTTAAGTTTCTTCCGAGAGGAAGGATGGGTGATAAGTACAGTATTTTGAGGTCATTTATATATATTTTAGAGCTTGGAAGAAATCTTACTCTTATTTAAGTATATGAATATAACTGTTACTATTTTTAAGATGTTTAAAAGAAGCTAAATATAAAGATAAATATATGGCTGTTGTTGAATATTGCTCTCCACCTCTGTTTAATATTTTCCTCCAACAGGAGGGCAGACAGTTTTATGATTTGCTTTTCTCTTAAGTAGTTGATTATGAAAGGGGACAAATATATAACTGTATAATTCCAGGCAAAAAATGGCAAGAACCGTAAACTGGACTAGGGACCTAAGTAACATTTTTCAAATTCCTGATGCCTTTTTGTCTTAGAGTTAAACATTCTTTCAAATTTGCCTCTGTTGGTAAGGGCATCCAGGTTCTGCATGCCAGTATTTTTATCAAAAACTTTTAAAATGGCATGAACATTCTGATTTGAAAGTTAGTTCAAGATATGCTACAATAATAATTTATTGTTTTTAAAAAAAGTAATGTATTTTCAAACAATTTACATAAATTTGTTTGTTTGTTCTTTGGTTTTCATAGGAGATCAGAAAGCAAATTTTCTATGTGAGTGTGCTGAGCTAGGAATCCACTCTGCCATGTTTGACCTAAACTTTGGCTTCTGTTTTACTGCCTATGCAATGGCTATGATTTAGTGCTGGCTCTTCGGTAAAGCCATAAGATTATTCCTTCCTATCAATTTATCTGGAGCCGGGCATGGTGATGCACGCTTGTAATCCCAGTACTTGGGAGGCTGAGACCGGAGGATCCGGATTCGCGGCCAGCCTCATCTACTTAGTGAGGCCCTCCACAACTTAGCGAGACCCTATTTCAAAATAAAGAATAAAAAATTAGGGCTGGGGGTGTAGCCCGGAGATAGAATGCCCCTGGGTTCAATCCCTGGTACCACCAAAAAAAAAAAAAAAATTTATCTGAACATGGGTCTTTCCACTAAAGAATATACAATTCTACTTCTGCTTAAAAAAGAGAATGGGAAGGGCAATGCTGTGTACCCAGTAACTTGAAAGAGAGCACTAAACTTTTGATAGAAATTCTGTTTATTAGGAGGTTTTACCAGAGTTCATGCTTATAACAAATTAATCTTTGCATATCCTAGGCTTAACAGTTCATCAGTTTCTGAAACCACAGAATCAGGTTTTATGTGGTAGATGAAGACTCCCTGGTGCTTCCAATTCTGTACAAATGTTTTGACTCATCAGCTCCTCCTCCCCCTCCCATTTCTGCCTTTTCCAAACCTCATTAGGCTCTTTTTGACTGATTTTGGAACATTTTGCAGCTTTAAAATTTTACAACAGGGTCTGAGAATTTTTAATGTGCCTATTTCATGACTCTCTTGGTCACAAAAACATGCTATTTTTATTGGAACTTTAAACTAAATCCCCACAGAGTGTATGCTGCTTCCCACAGGTAGTAGTCTCCTGTTATTTTCTATTAAGCACCAAATAGCTAATATTATTGGAAATTGTCCGACCCTTTAAAGGCTACTGACAGTAGGATCTAAAAAGTGGCCCACTGCTCCATTCCTAGGATTAGAATACTCCCTCTGTGACCCATAAGTCAGGGACTCGTGCCTCTTAGACTTCCGAAGTGCTGCTGGTAAGCTGTGTGCAAGCTGTGCCTTTCTTATGCAAGTTTCAGATCAAGGGTGTCCTGTAGGCATTTACAGGAATAAGTTCAAGTAGTGCACAGCAAAGCTCATTTGCCTTTGGCTGGGTGTCCAGATTGAAAGAGTAAAGCTCCTTGCTTATCTTGTGCCTGTACTTTTAGCTTCTATAGTTACTAACTAGGGGAAAAGAACAAAACACACCTTCTGTGAGCCAGAGGAGACTTGATCACATCTGTTCTCCAAGTGTCTTGATTAATTTAATCCCAGGAAGATCTCAAAGCAGGGAGAAGAGCAGTTCAAATAAGATTCTTGTTAATATTCAGATCGCAGTTTAGCTATTGTCATCCATTAACAAATTCACCAAGACAGAATTCAAGTTTCTTTTTTATTTTAGCTTTTTAAGACTGTTAATAAACTGGCAGTATATCCGTGTCATTGTTTGTTTTACCTAGGCTTTAGAGCTAAGAAAGTGTTGATTGATAGGATTTTAAACACAGGCAGTAGGTACAAAGCCAAGACCTCAACATCATGATAGTTACTGAAAGAAACTTTTCCACTAGCTTTCTTGTTTCAGAAAGAAGTGGCATCCTTGCCTTAGGTCTATTTCTATTATATTTTTCCATCAGGTATATTTCTTCTTAGTAAAAAGAAAAAATTTTAAAATTTCCCAAAAGTTGCTTCCCAGAAAACTCAGTAACATCTCTATCTCCACGAGGAGACTGGATAATAAAACCTTTGAATAATAATTAAAGTGCACATTTATCGAGTGCTGTTTCTGTTCGTGTAGTGATGAGAAATTGCAGTGGTTGGTTAACATTTCATGTAAAAAATACTACCATTATCATGACCATTTCCATAGGCCTGTTGAGCTTCAGTGTTATCTGAGTTGTAGGTGTTCAATCCTTAGAGTCCTCTTTTATGTCATTTGCAATTACTGGTATCAGAAGCCTCCATAGTAAAAGTTTTAGGTAAAAGGGGATCCAAGGCTATTTTCTCTTAATTATCACTTCCTTAAATAAAGGAGAGATAAAAATTGAGAGATATACTCTAGTCCGACATCCTCGGGTTAATAGTTAATTTGTGTCTGATCTTATGATGCCCTGCCTTCTACCAGCTGATTTTGAAGTAGAAAATGTGAACATTTCTGTATATACTCCTTTGGCTACCAACTCGTCTGTAGTTCCTGATTACTCATACTGAATTGAAATTCCACTTCCACCTCACTTAAACAGGTCAGAGCACCCCATTTTGGTATGTTCTGTACTGTTGGGCTGTATATGAACTGTTTCTCTCCTATAGATATGAAACAGTATTTGGGATCAGGGAACCCACCCCAAAGTTATATTGTCATTTATTGGGAAGGACTGGGATCATATGTATTTATATGTTGTATAAAGGATTTGACTTACTGGTTCTCAATAAAATTTTACTAGGACTATATATTGTCATGTGCTTCTTGGTTTAAACTTGTAAAATATTTTTCCTCATTGGTAAATGATGGGATTTTTATACACTTATTCTCTAGGGTTTGTTCCTAATGTTTTCTTCATTGCTGGGTCAAACAAGATTTCTACTACTTGCCAAAAATAGATATTTTTAAGAGGAAAAATGTCTTTAAAGCTTATCATAGAATTAGGAGTCCACAAGCAGAGCAGCACACTTCCAATCTGATACATATGTGAACCCACCCTGCAGTCAGTAATTAAAGGCCTGGTTCTAGAAATTTGTTTCCCTGCTGACCAATTCTGAAAGAAACTTCAAATAGAGAAAGGGATTAAAGGAGGGATCACTGTACAGTGTGTTTGCAGAAGTTGGGAAGGAGTTCTGCTGGGTCACCTGGGACACCTTGTGCTGCCACTTTGTGTGACACAACTACTTCTTGCCACTTAGCACAATAGACATTTGCCAAATTATAAACTACTTGTTTTCATCTTAAATTACATCTTGTCCTCTGGTACATATGATTACAATGCCCTTCATGTCTCTTCTATTGATTGAATGACTCATAATACTAAGGGTAAATGCAGAGTTATTTTTATTTCCTTTGATGAAGTAAAGGTATGTATGGTGATATCAGTTCTTTAGATGCAGGCAGTGAGGCATGGAGAGGACAGTGCCTTGCAGAGGTCACCCGGAGACTCAGTGTGCCCACTAACTCCTCATGAAACTGTTTGAATTGGTCAGCCCAGCTGGCACTATTCTCTGCTTTACCTGTCCCCACTGGAAGAAAAACAATAGCAAGCACATTAAATTGAGCCATAATTGTAATCATTTGTCAACAAACAAAACAAGTCATTTGTCTTGTGGAACTTACCCATAGTAGTTTGATTTAGAAGACCTTTGCCTCCCTCCTTCCCCTCAGACTCTGATTAGAAGAGAAGAATAATTTGTATGCCATTTCTTTTTCCCAAGGTAGTTCCCACTGTGGACTCAGTGTCACTAAAAAGTCTCATATATTCAAGCATCACTTAAATTGAGAAAAGCCTACAAGTCAGTCCCCTGAAAATTTGCTTCCTCATTCTGTTTCACATCCAAATTCGCTCTCTTCCTTCTAAAGCTATAGGTCAATTAACAAAGCAAGAGAACACTGGCTTTCTTACAATAGAGAACACATTGGCCTCACAGTTCTCATTATGTAAACTGTCCAAACACTGCTTTCCAGAAGCCCTGTGCTAGTACATCCTCGGGGATGCAGTTTACAATTTGTGAGTGATGAGAGAAAGCAGCAAACAAAAAAGCCAAAAAGTGAAATCGTGAGGCTAGAGAAGTGGGTTTCAGCAGGGCCGCTGCTCACAGGCAACCAGTTTCCTTTCATGTTTCTGCTTTATGTTAGCTTTTCATCCACATGCAGATAACAACCATGGTGACATTAAGTCTGTAGCTAATGTTGTATCACTCCATAAATATTAGAGAATGCATCTGTGAGGTTACTCAGTCATTTGTGCAGGGAAAGGCAGGACTCCTGAGAGAACAATTTCTAAGATAGCGTCACCATTGCCTAATTTTTCTGATGGAGCTAGATATTAAGAAAGGCATTTGTAACCTGGAAAACCCTGATGTGGCTCCCTGTGAACGCCGATGTGTAATACTGATTGTTTTCTCAGGATTTGGCATTCAGAAGTTCACACACCCTCTTGCTGATGTAATCTGAACTCTCAGCACTGTTGGCTTACACACTGCAGAGGTGCCATTGTGTTAGTCCATGAATAATGCTTTAAAGCCATTTATCCCCCAAATTTATTAAACGTGTGTTTGTATGCAAGGTGTCTGGCTGGGGTTTCTGTGTGCCTAAAATAGACATCCCTCCTCTGACAACTCATAGTCGCGTGAAGAAGACAAGGCAACTAGACAAGCAATTACAAGGAATTGCAATTTATTCTTAATTCCTCCAACTCTTCCTCCCCTTGTTTCATAAATGAAACATGAGTCTAGGTCTCTCGTGTACCTTGTGGTTTCTGTTGATATTTGGGAATATTGGAGTTAGGTACTCTTGCAGGGAAAAGTCCAGAAGCACTTGGTTATTACATTTGGACTACCTGCTGATGGGCAGGGTGGAGGAAAGCTGAAGACAAAAAGTCACTGCCTCCAAAATTACTCCTACTCATTTGGTCAATTTCTGGAAAGCTCCCAGCATTAGCTTGACTAATAATGCAGGTTAAATCCATTTCCTTTAGGAATACACGGTTAAGATGCACTTATTTTAGAAGAAATGGTTCATCGATCCTGTTAGGTTGTTAGCACCTTAGTAATTGGTTCATGACCTTGGTAGCTATTAACATGAGGAACTTCAAACAATATTAATTGTGCTGTTAACATATGCTAATTACACCATCTAGCTAGGATTGGGAATATATGATAGCTACTCACAAAAGGGCTGTATTGAAGCGGGTGTAAATATAAACACATTCAATGTGTTACGGAGGCACACCAGGACTGGCTTTGGTGAGTAATGGGAGTGGGATGGGGAAGTGTGTGCGAGCCAAGGAAACCTGTTAAAGAAACTTTGAAGTCAGGGTCTAGGGATCTGGTTAAAAGTGATTCTAAAATGCAAGTAGGGCCCTGAGATTGTGCATTTCTTAGGAGTTACCAAATAATGCCCATGCTGGTCACAGAGCCTACTTTGAGTACCAGGGTATTAGATAATCCATCATGAATCCCAACTAGATAGAGGAAAAAGTCAGGAGTTGGCTGATGAGTTGAGAGAATTGACTGATGTATGTGAAATCAAAAGGCAGGTGCAGTAATAGCAACAACGTGAAAGAGCCGGAATGATGGAAACTGATTTCTGATGTGACAGCCCCGTGAAATGTCAAGGCAAAAGGTACGGTCTTGAGGTGGACAGTAACTGCAGCGCGTGAAAGAAAAGGACTTGGAACAGATATATATTGACAATTTGCATGTGAAACTTGTCAAGAATTAGGGATGTTTTCCAGTCTAAAGAGTCATAAGCATCTGGAGACATGAGAATCACAGGGAAGATATCTATCCCAAAGAATTAATCTAAGTTATCTGAAATCATCAAGGCTCATATGGGAAAAGTCAGATCCTTCTGCCCCTGGTTGAGAACTTGTAAGAAGCCAAGATTAGTGAACCAACGCTTTAAAAAGATATTAAACACAAAAGCAGATCAATCACTTCCCTTTGTCTGAAACGCTTTTTCTTAGCATGTTATGAGTTGTCAATAGGGTAGGAATCATTGCCTTCCCTTGCTATCATCCGCCGTTCGCCATGATTCTTACGTAATACTTTCATTAAGCAATGAATCTGTTGCGGCTTAGAGCTCATTTAGGAACATCTCAGTACATAGGAACAAAGCTGACCAAGGAAACTAGAAAACTAAATTAGAAATAGGAAGACCCACTATTTCCTCAAGTCTGAAATTGAAAGCCCAATACAAATTAATGTGATCATTAATATTCCTACACTTATGTTCACATAAGCATATTCCCTGGGTATTGTGTAATAAGAATTGATAGAAATTTAGATGACTCGCATAACTAATGCATTTTCTACCACTTATAATGGCAAATGCTCAGCCTGTATTATCTCTTACAAGTTCTTACCTGCCCACCTAAAAATTGACTTGCTGAGGAGCGACATCGCAAGATGGTGGAATAGGAATTCACTCCCCTACCCTTGTTCTCTCACAGAAATGCTGACTCAACCGTACACAGACCAAAATACCTTCCTGAGAATTCCAGAGTCCAGTTAAGAAGTTGAAATGCAGTAAGCAATCACAAACCCAAAAACACCTGCCTTGAGGCAGGCAAAAAGCGCAACTTCTCTATACCCCGTCAGCAGCACAGCTCCGCATCAGCAGTGAACTGCCCAGCTAGCAACTTCTCCCTCAGGTAGAAACAGAAGAGTGGAGCGTGAGGCCAACATTCAGGCTTTGGGGAGGGCTGCCCATGGGGCTGGTTTCTGTCTTGTCCCATGACAGCACTGATGGAACTGGAATACTTGGGGCTCCTGGGGGGGGGGGCACTGAGAACAAAGATGAATGGAAGGAGGCTTCCTGCAGCCAGCAACATTCCGCATTTCTGGAAGAAGGCACACAAGTTGAGACTTCTCCCTTGGGAGGGAGTAAAAATAGTGGTGCATGCACCCAGCAATCTGGCTCTCGAGGGTCCCTCGAGGAAGTGGTTTCTGTCTCTCCTCATTGAGGGCTCTAACTGACCCCTAGTTTGGAAACCTGGGAGCCTCCAAAAACAAGAGTGAGGTGTCAGCTTGAGGCAGCGGGCATGGCTCAGCACAGTCAGGAGAAAGTGCACAACTTGAGGCTTCTCTCTCAGAAGAAGAAAAGGGAGGGACTGTGTGCCTGGCCTTCCAGCTTTGGGGAGGACTGCCTGAGCCCTGGATCTGATTCTCCAGACGCAGAGTGCTGACAGGGAGTCAGCAGGATTGGGATGTCTGATGGCCACTGAGAAAAAGGAGAGTGGGGCAGACTGCTATTGTACAACCGAGAACTTGCAATGCTGACGGGAGACACCAGAGGGAGCAAGAGATTACAGACTACTGAAAAAAGAAACTGGCAAGATTAATTGAGAAACTACCCGCACAGGCCCAGAAAAGTTGCACGCTGCTTGGTGAAGATCTTCCTCTGTAGGAAGCTGGTGTGTAAACACTGGGAGAAAAGCAACTGCTTTTTCTTTCTTTTTTACTGAGACATAATACTAGTATATCTTTTTAGGTGTGTTTTAGTAGTTCAACACATGTATACAATGTATAGTAATCAGATCATGATAAGTATTTCCATTTATTTGAATATTAACTGGTGTGTGTGTGTGTGTGTGTGTGTGTGTGTGTGTGTGTGTAATTTCATACTCTTCTAGCCATTTTGAAATATATCACACATTGTTTTAACCAATAGTTAGCCTACTGTGCTAAAGAAGAACAAAGGTAATTACTCCACTCTGAGTTTTGGTGCCTCTTATTGAACTTCTTTCTACCCCTCCACCCAACCCTTCTCAATCTCTAGTGACCACTTTTTCAAATGCGTGAATCCCAATTCAAAGTCATAAATGATATGAAGAAACAGGAAAATATATTCCAGACTATGGAACAAAGTAAGGCTGCAGAGTAATCCTATAGAAATGAAAGGTATGAATTACTTTGCAAGTTATAATTACCATAATAAAGATGCTTTATGAGCTCAAGAAAGCAATGCATGAAAAAAATGAAATTATCAGCCAAGATTGAAAATATAAGAAAGAACCAAAAAATTTAGAGCAACAGAATACAATAAACTTAAAAAAAACACCAGAAAAGTTCAAAAGACTTGATTAAGTAGCAAAAAGAATCAGTAAACTAAATGATAAATCATTTGAAATTATCCAGTCAGAGGAACAAAAATAAAAATGAAACAATGAAAAAAGCTTTAAGAGTATGGGACACCAACAAGTGAACCAATATATACATGGGAGTTACAGGAGAAGAAGAGACAGAAAAGGAGGTAGAAAGCTTATTTAAAGAAATAATGACTGAAAATTTCCCAAATCTGGAGAAGAAAATGGACATCTGGATTCAAGAAGCCAAACAGATTCCCATTTAGGATGAACCCAAAGAAATCTATACTGAGATATGTTATAATCAAATTGTCAAAAGTCAAAGAGAATTTTGAAAGTAGCAAGAGAATAGTGACTCATGTACAAGGGAGCCTCTATAAGAATATTAATGCATTTCTCAGCAGACACCATATAGGCCAAAGTTTTGGGAAAGTGGGAACTGCCAACCAAGAATTTTATATCCAGCAAAACTATCCTCCAAAAATAAAGATTTTTCTAGATGTTATGGTTTGAATTTAAAATGTCCCCCAAAGCTTATTTGTTAAGCAATGAGGCCAGTTCAGAGGCAGGGCATGGCTGGGAGAGGTGGGGTCTCAGGAGGCGTGGCCTTGGGGGCTGAATTTGTCCTTTGTCCCCTCTCCCCTTGCTATCTGCTTTTAGCTGCCATGACTGAGAGCTGTTTTCCAGCACGTGCCCTGCCACCACAATTTCTGCCTTGGAGCCAGCTGATCACAGACTGAATCTCTGAAACTGTGAGCCAAATAAACCTTTCCTCCTCTAAGTTGTACCTGTCAGGTATTTTGGTCTCAGCAACAGAAAAGCTGATGGAAGCACCAGATAAGTAAAAGGTAAGATAGTTCATCACCATCAGACGTTCCTTGCATGAAAGAATAAAGGAACCCCTTCAAGTTGAAACAAAATAAAGGAAATAAAGGAACCCCTTCAAGTTGAAATAAAAATTACTAAACAATAATATGAAAGCATTTGAGCATATAAAACTAGATGACAAAGGTAAATATATAGACAAATACAGGATGATGTAATCTCATCATGAGCTCTCCTCGCATCATCTCAAATACATTCAAGTGCATGCATATTTCACTTTAATTTTTTATAGAAGTTTTACTTTAAAAATATTTTGGAATTTCTCTTTTGACAATATCTGGCTGCAAATAACTGTTTAATGCACTTAACAATTGCCTGTGGTTTTTCAGAACTCATCACATGTAACCAGGAATTCCTAACATGTGGGAATGTGTCACCCAGACTTCATAAATACTATTTAATAAAAAAAAAAAAGGTTCGCCGGGCATGGTGGCACATGCCTGTATTCCCAGTACTTGGGAGGCTGAGATAGGAGGATTGCAGGTTCAAGGCCAGCCTTAGCAACTTAGCCAGACACTGTTTCAAAATAAAAAATAAAAAGGGGCTGGGAGTGTAGCTCAGAAGTAGAATGCCCTGGGTTCAATCCTCAATACAAAAAAAAAAAAAAAAAAAAAAAAAATCTGGTTAGTAAAACAGGTTTTGTCCAGCAGATGTCAGTAGAACTCAGTTGAATAATTACTATTGTTAATGAACTTGAAAAATCAATAGAGATGATAGAAGGGGAAACACTTGTACACACAATAGCATTTCTTTGTTGACATTTGAGAAATGGCATGAACATAAAAATATTTGCATAACCACCCAGGCATGTTGGAAAACTGCATGTATTGACTTCTTAGCAAACTTGATTTTAATGCTAAATTTCTTCCACGTGGGAAGTTCAAAACAGTTTAAACTGGATGACAGTTTATTGTTAGCTAAAGACAAAATCATGAACGATGAGTGAAGTGCAAGGCTGTGTATATAAGAATACTCAAATGTGGGTTATGGTGCCAGTTGAGACTATTTTCTGAAGACGACAACTTTATTTCACTTTGCCAATATTTAGACTCTGATTCTTTCTCCAAAGTAATATTAAACCATTCCTTTACACTTTTAGAAATGCAAAGGCCTTTCCATGGCCTTTAAATTTAAAAGCAGAGAGAGCAAACTCGAAAGAAGACCTTTTTTTAATTAAAGGAAAACTCACAAAAGATCTACCAAGCCCAACATATCACACTGGAAAACTATCATTATTGTTATTAGATTTCTCATAGCTCTGAATATCTAATATCCTTATACTTAAGAAAAATTAAACCTTTCTAAAAAGCCTTCTAGATTCCTGTCATGGAATGGGGCCTTCTATCTTTGGCCTCTGACTCTGTGTGGACACCCCTATTCTCCTCCAGCGCCCAGTGTCCTCCTCTTTGCACTCCAAACATGCCTTCCTTTCAGTCCCTTGAGACCAGACACACGAACTTTCACCAAAGAACAGCCGTGGTTACTTGCTGCTTTGGAGGTCTCTCGACCTCTGGAGGGATGGGAAGAGATGGAGAGTCAGTCAGACTTCCTGCCACGCTTTAACTAAGCAGATCCATTTTGAGTGACTGTTATGGTAGTTATTCCCTTTTATTCTTATTCACAAACAAAAATAAATGAAATGTTCAGTCCTTTTTTTTTTTTTTT
>PVJS01000357.1:0-37867 GCA_004027185.1 Glis glis
TTCTTGCATGGGAGTGATCCTTTAACTCTCTTCCAGTTCCCACCCCAAGCTTTAGGCTCCAGGTGCAGGGACTGGGACCCGAGGCCGTGAAAGGCCCACAGGGTCAAGGCAGGGAAGATGCCCTCTACCCTCCCTCCAGGATCTCCGCCATGTCTACTCCTGCTGCCAGAAGGGTTACGGTGTCCTGCAGTGACTAAGCGGGCCCAGCAGTGGCCAGCACTGCTCAGCACTGGCCCTGACTCAGAGAGTAATGTGTGGTCCTGCTACATCCTGTTGTGAAGGATGCTGTCTCTGTTTCCAGGAGCCTGCTCTAATCCCTAGGCAGGGAAGGAAGTCAGGAAGGGGAAACAGCTCTGGGATTTAGAGCAAAGCCTGGCCGGCGCCTCCTTCCTGCCTGACGGCTTTCCTGGGCCTCCGGCGGCTCCCGGGAGCAGTGCGTGCTGTTGGGGAGCCATCTTGGTCAACGCCAGGAATCAAAGGAAAGGTTACTGAGGCCACACTAAAAATAGGCCCTGCGGTTATTTTAGAGCTGTTTTTGCTAGCATTGGGGGAGCAAATCTTGGATTTTGCTCAACTTCCCGTCAATCCCACGAGCCTCTTCTTCCTCCCTCGTGCTCACTCCCCCGTCTAGCAGCATTCAAAGGCTACCCACTGTGACCTGAAGTCCTTTTACACTCAGACTTGTACACACAGAGGCACTCACACACACATGAAAAGGACCACGGAGCATTATTTACCTTTCCTGTGAGCACGATACGCTCTATTCTCTATTCTATTCCATCCATTTCTTCTGGTCATGGCTCACCTAGTGAACCGAGTGACCCAGTACTGGCAAGTAGCACCTGCCGATGAGGACATCATCCTTCCTTCTTTCTTTGCCTCGATGATGCTGTCACTACCCAGTTATGCGGCCTGGAGCAAGCCACCTAAACTGTATAGAGCCTTTGTTTTTCCATCCATAGAAAGAATGTTGGTTAATCATTTCTTTGATTTCCCGGAGTTGTGTGAATCGGTCTCTTTCTTCCTTTGGAAAGAACCACCTGTGGCATTTCCCAAGCCAGTCCCAATTTGGAGCTCAGAGTGTCAAATTTAGAACCATAAATACTGCTCTATCGGTGGCATTGTGGGAACAAATAAACTTTGAAGGTGGACATGTAAAACCCCAGTGCCCCACATATCAGCTGTGCGACTTCCTTAACCTCTCAGTTCCTCAGTTTCTCTATCCGTGTATGGGGATGATACTGTCTCATAGGGCTGATGTGGTGGTTCAGTAAGACATTGGCAGTGAAATCCTTACCACGGTATTTGGCATACAGTGAGTAGCTGTTATCATTAAACCAAAAGAAAAGTCATTCAATGATTTATCTAGTTTGATTTATCTATTTTGGTGATCAAAATACCTGTGTAGTTGCCAAATCTTCCTTTCTTCTGCCTCTTCAAAAACCCATCTTTGAGTTGGGCATGGTGGCGCACACCTGTGATACCAGTACTTGGGAGGCTGAGACAGGAGGATCGCAGGTTCGAGGCTAGCATGCAGCAACTTAGATCCAGTTTCAAAATAAAAAATAAAATAAGGCTGGGGGTGTAGCTCAGAGGTAGAATGCTCCTGGGTCAACCCCCAGTACCACACACACACACACACACACACATGCCATCTTTGCAAAGTGTGAAATCATCTCCAGTGCCAGGAAGGCCAGGTGTGATGCCCTGGATGAGCCATCCCTACCTGTCTGGCGGTTATAATGGGAATGACCTAAAAATCTCCTT
This sequence comes from Glis glis, assembly GCA_004027185.1. Taxonomy (NCBI): domain Eukaryota; kingdom Metazoa; phylum Chordata; class Mammalia; order Rodentia; family Gliridae; genus Glis; species Glis glis. Next base: position 1,768 of record PVJS01000357.1, read on the forward strand.
GGAGCCCATTGATATTTTCCGCCTGCATAGCCACTGCGTGAGGCAGTGAGAAGCACCTATTTGCAGAACACCATGTCTGCTCTTGTATTTGTACTTTCTCCAACACTGTCACTTTTGTCTTCACTCTTCCACTTGCTCATACTAGCTACCCACGTAGGGAACATTTACAATTTCCCTTCTCCTCTCTCCTCCCCTTTTCCCTCTCCTTTCCTCTCCCTTCCATTCTTTCCTCTCTTTTGCTCTCCCCTCTTCTTCTATCCTCTCCCCCTTCCCTTTCTTTTTTTTTTTTTAATTAGGGGAGAAGGAGTCAGCTTCCTGCTCAGATCTACAAAACTTCTTTGCAGAGAAATGTTATCCACATCTCCTTCATCTGAGTTTTACCATTTGGGGGGCACTAGGGATTGAACCCAGGTGCATTCTACCTCAGAGCCACACCCCCAACCCTATTTTATTTTAAAACAGGATCTCCCTAAATTGCTGTGAGTCTCACTAAGTGACTGAGACTGGCCTCAAACCTGTGATCCTCCTGCCTCAGCCTCCCAAGTACTGGGATTACAGGCATGAGCCACCACGCCCGGCTTGAGTTTTACCATTTGCAGAGTATTTTCATGATCTTCTTGGTCCTCATGAGAACCCTGTGGTTTGGTAGGGTAGGTAGAACGCCCATTCTACCAATTAGAAAAAGGAGACTAAAATGACTCTCAAGACCATGCCGCTATCAGGGGCTGTAGGTTCAGGGCTTCTCATGCCGGAGCCAGTGATTTTCCCTGCACACCTGTTTCTTTAACATAGTCTAACCTGGGAAGAGGCTAGTGACAACAGTCAGACGAACAACTATGTACTCTGGGAGAGGGGATAATCGCAGGTGAGCCAATTCCACTCACAGCTGTTAATTGTTTTATTTTGTGGATCATTACCCACAATTGTTTGCAATAAGCATAGAGAAAAATTTTGACTCATTCTGACCTTTGCTATAAGTTCTAATCATTGTATTTGTTTGTTTACTTATTTTTGTCTTTCTCCTTTACCAGAATAGATGCTCCATCTATCTGTCATCACTGTATCCCCAACACCTAGTACAGGGTCTGGCACAACAAATAATTATTGTTTGTAAAATATGGTTGAATACATGCCATATTATATGTTCCACCTGCGGAGAGCCTGGGCCAGGAAGCTTGTCTTTGTTTATGTGGTTTATTTAATATCCATGTTCTTTGACCTGGATAATATTAATGCTAGGTCTTATACACACAAAGGCAATGGGAAAATTGAGGTAATCATGTGGGTAATTCGAGCAGAATGGACCACCCACTCTGGCCTCAATTATCTGGTTATTTTAGGTGGAAGTAGCTTAAAACCTGAAGAACTGGAATAATTACCTCATCTCTCCATCTTGCTTTATTCTTGTAGTCTTAGCTGCAGACAGATGTGGAAATGCTTCCCTATTAAACATTTAAGACCTACAGCAGATACACAACAGCACCCAGATATTGGCTGCAGGTGTGAATGCACACACACACACACACACCTCCACACACACACGAGGAACCCAAGTTTAAGAGTAACAGGAAGGAGTACGTAGGAGGCCACTTTCCACCCTGAGAAACCTCCACACCTGGCCTTCTGGAGCCTTCCACTTCCTCCCCTCAAGTGCACATTGCTGGGGCCAAGGAAATTGCAACTTGACCTTGGCAAACTCGGGCTGGCTCTGAGCTGGAAGCTCATGGGCAGAAAGTACTGGGCTGACAGACACAGTGCTAAAGGAGATGCATTCTTCAATTCTGGATTTAAAAACAGAACAAAAAATTCAAGCCCAAGCCAGGAAGTTTGGCTTTGTCATGTCAGTAGTATTTAGAGATGTTATTTGGCTAGAGCAGCGAGTTCTGCAAATGAAAAACAACTTGGCTTCTCTTCTCTCCCTTGTCTCCTCTCCCTGTTGGGTCCCAGCTCTGTCCTTCGCTCTCCTGAAACTTCACCTCCTGATGTTGTCTGGCGGCACCTGGAACTGGGAAAACCACAGTACATTAGATACAAACCCAGCCTGAAGCTGCCCCGTCCCGGTTCCGCTTGCTTCTGAGAAACTGGGGCTGTCCCTGTTATCCACTAAGTCTCTGAGAAGTAGGGCACTGAGGTGGGGTCAGAGTAGCTTCCTGTCATCTTAAGGAAGGAGAAACAGGACCCGAAGAAGGAGGGAAACGGATGAGAAGGGGACACAGTGTTGCTGTCTACCATTTGCACTAGACAGCCACTGGCTAGTTGCTCTATGTAATTATTTGAAATTCAAGTGACCCTGAGAAATGGGTATGGTTGGTGGCAATATCCCCATTTTACAGATGAGAAAATTAAAGCTTAGAGAGCCTAAGTGATCCACCTAAGGCCATCTGTTTAGTGAGTGACCAGATCTTTTGGATTCCTGGACTCAACCATGTGCGGGGAAGTGATCAGCTCTGGGTCGGTGAGGTGCCTGAGGTCTATGGCAAAATGTCTTCAGCCTTTGAACTTTGGCTGAGGACTTCTGTCAACATCCTCACCATCTCCTTCCTCCTTAAAGCTTTCCTTGATTTCCCAAGCCAGAATGAATCACTTCCCTCCGGGTCCCTTCAGTGTGTCTGTTAATTGTCACTGTGTTGAAGCAACTGTCAGGTCTGAAATGCCAAGGCAGGGGCATCTGGTGCAACCTGACAGCAGCTTGAGAAGACATGTCTTGTGGGACGAGAATGGGGACACAAGGGCAAAAGAGAGTCCTTTCCACTTCCAGCTCACTAGGACACTTGACACCCAGAGGCTGCAAGTCCTGTTTTTCCCTGCATTTTGCCAAACTGAGGCAAAAATGTACCCACACCACACTTTAGATTCTAGCAGAAGGCCTCCATCCTGCTGGGAAATCAACAGTGGAAGAAACACTGGGGGCAGAGGTGGGTAGAGTAGGATATGAGCTCTGAGCTCCCAAAAAGCTCCCAATAAATCTCAGAAATGGTTATCAAGTGAATGAATGAATAACTTCATGATGTTCAGTGTTGCTGCCTTCAGGAGCTCCCTGCTTGGTCCTGGGTCAAGAAGGCCATAGAAGAGGACCCCATAAAAGTCATTCCCCAACTCCATCTAGTTTTAGCCTAAGCACGAATGTGTGACCAGGCACTGGTTGATCTTCCGAGACCATCTTTGGCTGGACCCAGCCTCTCTGCCCACTCTGGGTGTATCTGGGTGTGGGGAAGCTGAGGCCCTTGTGCCTCTGCCATAGGGTGATTCTTTGTTGCATTCTCCTTGATATGACTCTCCACCTTGCTAAGGGGATAATGCAGAGAGACCAGATAAGAGGTGGCCCTGGATCTTAGTCCTTCTTTTAAGCTGGAAAGACCTAACAGCAGTAGCAAAGGTATGCCCACGTCTGCAGCTCGGGCCCATGGCTCTCTACAGATATCAGCTTACTCTAATCGAACCCAGGGAACAAATTGTGTGTGCATGAGTGACTGCATACATGTGAAACTGCATACATGTGAATGTGTGTCTATAGGAGTGATTTCTCACCCTCAAGGTATTTAGACACTAGATTTTACTTGAACAGAGCTTGAAGTTCCCTTCATTTTATAAATAAGAAAAGAGTTTATTTTAATTCATAGGATTCATATCTCCACCTAAAACATGGAACAGCAAAAAGATGCATGCAGATCCCCCTGGTCATCCAGGAAGAGGTGTCCCTGCTCATCTGTCTCCTTCCCTCCACCCCTGAGCCCTCTTCCACCACCCTGTGTTTTGGACCCATTCCTCTGCTCACAGGGAGCGCCCCTCCTTTCCCCCACAGACCATGTTAGCAACCAAAGGAACAGAAGGTCTCCTTGAAGATACAAAACCACTGTTCATGGTCTGGCATCCCTGTCTGCCCTTCCCTTGCTGGTCTTCACAGGGCTCTGCCTATCGCAGCAGGCACACACCCAAGCAAATGATGCATGTGTCCTTCACGCCTTTTTTTCATGTAGCCTTGTAGCAGAGCTGTGAGGATGGTCTCATCATCCCCACTGCACAGGTGGGAAGGCTGAGGCTCAGGGAAGTGGAGCCACCTGTTCACAGCACTCACTCACAGTCCCCAGCAGGAATGGGATTGGACTGGCCCTAAGTGTGTGCTCTGACCCAGCGGGCTGGAGACTGCTGTGGGGTAAATGCACTGTGTCCCAGGCTCCTCTGAGCCTCGGGCTGCCTGGCAGGAAGCCCATGGCTGCTTGTCTCCCTCCGCCCTCTGTCCACACTCCAGAGACACTCAACTCAAGCTGATAACCACGGTGCTTGTGAGGTGGCTCTGCCACCATAGGAGCCCTTTGAGGGGCCAGAGCATGGTGTCTGCAGAATCCAGACTCCCACTCCACCTTGGGAAGGCACCTTCTACACCAGGACCACCGACTCCTGTACAGCAAGTGGCCCCAGAGCCCCGGCTCCCAGCTGTCAGCACCAGCCATCCTCCTCAGGAGCTAAGCCCTGGCACTTCCCAGGCCTGCAAGAGGCCAGGATTCCCTTCCAGAGAAACACTTCATCTCTCTGAGCCCAAGGCCTTGTTCTCTGGCCAGTGCCTTCATAGTTTAGATTCCTCTAACTACGAAGGGTTTGGCGCCCATGAGCACTAGTCCTTCCAGCTGAGTTCCATAAAAAGGGTGAAGCCTTTCCCATTAAATACCAGGGCCCCAGTCCTTTTGGCCATTAAAAAATTAGTGGATCTTCCAAATATTCTGGTGGCCTCCGGTCCAACCCAGATGCTCCAGGTATCTCCTGCAACGGAGAAGTTGGCTTTCCGTGATAGGTGAAGAGCTGGGTGGGGTCGAAACCTGGAGTTCCAAAACCTGGAACTAGATGGAAAGAGAACAAATGAATTTTGGCAGCAGATGAAGCAGGACCTGGGAAACTAGCTCCAACAGATCCTGGGGAGTCTGCAACCTACACCCATGGAGAGTCTCATCTTATACAGGGCTGCCGTCTAACATCAGCTCATAAGAAAAGAGGGAGCGGGGTCAGGATCATCCTTGCCTTTTCCTCTGGGAGGTACCAGGTTGGAAATTCTGGCAAAGGGTCTTGCACTAAAACCGATCAGTAGGCGTTTCCATCAGCAGGGGAACAGACAGGGTGATTTGGGGTGAACATGCAGTGAGGTGATTGTCTTACACTTAGGGACCATGTTGAGTGACAAGCTCTAGACGCCGTCTCCTGGAAGCACTAGACGCCGGCTCGCACATGTGGGAACCAGACTGGCTCAGGCAGGTGCATCTCTTCCTACTCCCAGGGCAGATGTTCACTAGATGGAGCAGCAGCCCGGCTGCCTGCAGGACTTCACCTGAGTCAGTGGTCACATGACGTGACTTCATAGTGCACTCCACCTCTCCAGGTCTGGGTATCAGCTGGGCACAGCAGCAGGGTCTGGGCAAATAATGCAAAGAAGCCGAGAGGCTGCCGCGTGGACTCGAGCCTGTGCACCTGTGCTGCCTTTGGTTTCTTTTCGTTAGGTTTCTTCTTTTGGTGTGCTCCTGTGGCTGTCTCCTCGCTGCATCACGTAGAGGCAGCCGGGCTGGGGCTATTCTCTGGTACAAAGCAATGAGGTTTCTCTAGGAAGGTCACATTGTTGAGTTGTGATCCTCTCCTATGCTGAACAGGATCATTTGTGAAGGGGGTAATTAATCCTACAAACTGGAGGCAGATGGCTTCTCCCTGGTGCAGAAAGAGGGATAACATGTGAGCCTCCAATGTGACCATATCTAACCGAGCACCGGGCATGGGTGGACTGGGGAGGAAGGCAGGGGGCACTTTAGATGGCAAAGCAGTAGCAGGGACAGAAGGGCTGAGTAGAGCCAAAGGGCTTCCAGTGGGGAAAGTGAACCGTAGACCCAGGACCAAGAAGCTATCATTGAAACAGGGATGATAAAGCAAAGGGCATCTAATTGTGGCTAATTTGAAAATCTATCTACACGTGACTGGTTCTTTTTTTTTGTTTCCCTTATAGTCTATTTAAAAGCAGAAATAACAAGTGTTCTGCAAATATTTGTACCAGCATTTTAAAATTCATTACTTTTTATGACAAAAGTAGTACAATGTTTGCTATGAAAAAAGGGAAAAATACCAAAGTAATGGATATCCAAGAAAGTGAAAGTCTTGCACAATTTCACCGTGCTGGAAAGAAACCCTTAACAGTTTGGGGCCTTTATCCTACGGTTTTACCCAACTACTTATTTATAAAGACATGTGCAGGAGGAAAGCTCGTGTCTGAACTTGCCTTTCAGCTGTCTGCCTTTGGGGACCACTCTGCCAGGCTCTTCAAAACAAGGTTCCACAGTCTACCTGGTGGCTGCTACCTGCCTTTCCTGAAAGGATGGAGTCCCCCAGCCCTGGACTGCTTTTCCAGGTCAGTAGTAGCATCTCACCCTGTGTGATCCTTCCCCGCCACCCCCCTGGTACTTCTCGCTGGTGATTGGTGGGTATCTGAGGGGAGGAATATGAATCCAGGGATATTATAATATAACAAGAAATAAATGTTTGGTCTCTGCCCCCTGGTTTCTGACACCCTTGTAAAACTTTCCATAAACTCCTTAGGCTAGGAGAAGCTTTTGTTCTGATATTAGGTCTTTCTTTTTGAAACGTTATTATTAAAATATGTAAGGTATACAATGTGATGATTCCATACATGTATATATTTTTATTGGTCAAATCAAGATAGCACCTCATGCATTTATCATTTATGATAATGTACCTCATGAATTTATCATTCATGATGAGAACAAAAACCTCGTCTAGCTATTTTGAAATATACAATACCTTATTACAGAGAGCTCCTAAGACCTTTGTAATTTACTGAGTCATAGGAATGTCTGACAGAGCTTCCAAATCCCTTTGAGTTTTCTGGGTGACAAGAGCACCTTGTTTTTTTTTGTTTGTTTGCTTGTTTTCTGTTTTTGCTTGTTTGTTTGTTTTGTTTGTTTTTGTTATTGTTGTTGTCGTTGGTGGTGGTGGTACTGAGGACTGAACCAGGGGATGCTCTATCACTGAGCCACACCACTAGCCCTTTTTCTTTTTTTTAATTTTTTCTTTTTTTTTTTTTTGCAGTACCAGGGATTGAACCCGGGGCATTCTACCTCCGAGCTACACCCCTGGCCCTATTTTTTATACTTTATTTTGAAACCGGGTCTCACTAAGTTGTGGAGGGCCTCACTAAGTAGCTGAGGCTGGCGCGAACCTGGATCCTCCTGTCTCAGCCTCCCAAGTACTGGGATTACAAGAGTGCACCACCACACCCGGCTAGCCCTTTTTATTTTTTTGAGACAGAATCTCACTAAGTTGCCCATGCTGGCCTTGAACTTGCAATCCTCCTGCCTCGGCCTCCTGAGTAGCTGAGATTTCAGGCATGCGCCACCTTGACTGGCTAGGTGCACCTTTTATGTGACTCTTAGTGGACTCCTGGATAGCTTCAGGATTGGGACTGGTTGCCAGGGAAACCAACCATATAACTAGATGGTTGGAACTTTCAATGCCCATCTCACCCCATCCTCACCTCCAGGGAAGCGGAGGTTGAGTCAGTCAACAATGGCCAATGATTTAATCAATCATGCCTATGTTGTAAACTTCCACAAACACCACAAGGGACTGGGTTTGGAGAGCTTCCAGATAGCAGAATGCCTGGAGGTGACTGGAGGTGGCATCCCTTTCCACGTGCCTTGCCCTGTGTCACTTTTCCTTTTGGCTGTTCACCTATATCCTTTGTGATAAATGGGTGAGCATAAGTACAGCGTTTCCCTGAGTTCTATGAGCCACTCTAGTAAATTGATTGAACCCAAGGAGGGGGTCATGGGCACCTTGATTTATAGCCGGTTGGTCAGCAGTAGAGATGACAACTTACTATTTGCAATTGGCACTGGAAGTGGGGGGGAAATCTTGTGAGATGGAGCCCTCCGCCTGTGGGATCTGGCGCTGCCTCCTGGTTGACAGTGTCAGAATTGAGTTAAATTCTGGGACACCGACTGCTGGAGAATTGCTTGTTTGGAAGTGTTGTGTGGAGAGCAGGAAACACACCTGGTGTCTCCCACCTCGCACAGGTCCCTTCCCAGGACTGCGATGGGCAGGAGCACCCCAGGGCACCCCTGGCGCTGCCTGTCCTTCAGGTTCAGGGATGGTCAGATTCTCAAGCCCACCCTGCCTCACAGCTTCTCTATTGTCTGGCAGAGAGAGGCATAGCAGGGGAGACGGACAGTTCTTGAACACCTACCATCCAAAGAGTTTAATTACATTCAAGCCTTTTATCTCGAGGTTAAGTGACTCACTCAAGGTCACACAGCTGGTAGGTGGGAGAGGCGATTCTGAAGCCCACTTCTGGTTGATGGAGAATGAGAAGACCTTGGTGTTGTGGGTTAAACACCTTGGGAAAGCTGCTTCACCTCCCTCTGCTCATTGTCCCCATAAAGCCAGAAGGTTGGCTCTTGACCTTGGCTGTGTTTTGGAATCACCTGAGCAGCTTAAACAGATCTCTGGGATCCTCCGCATTGACTCAGGATGTGTCTGGGCACCTTACCTGCTCTGGCTCCGAGCTGCGCCTGGGTCAAGTCCTAGGAGCCCAAACACGGGCAGACCAGCTACACTGCCATCGTGAGAGCAGGGGTGTTGCTAACCCCCACTTTACTTTCTCTCTCTAGGTCTGGTACCCAGATAAAAAGTTCTGCTGCCTAAGACAGCATTAGAGTCCCAAATTGGTGGGTTTGCACCTCAGTTCCCTCACTTGGTGATCTCAGGCAAATGGCTTAACCTGTCTGCTTCTTCTTCCTGACCTATAAAACAAGGATAAAAATAGGGCTTGTCTCACAAGACTGTTGGGAGACTGAAGTGAGATATACCATGCAGAGGGCCAAGCACAGCACCCATCACTTGGTGGGGTACTATGCCCCCTTTCCTGCCTCCTCTAGAGGCACTATCTCCAGCAACCATGGCTCAATGGTATGGCTTCCCTTCACTCTGTGTCTATAAAGCCAGGATCACACTGAGCAGTACTTGATGCACAAACACAGGGAAGCCAGGGGAAGGTCGAGGAAGACAAGCAGAAGCACATGGGCAGACCGTCCCACCTGGGGGCTCACTAGGGGCTGGCCTCCTTGCCCTACTGGTTCTTACCGACTGGAACTCTCCCTGTGTTGGCCAGGTGTAGGGCTGGCTTTGCAACAGGGAGATGGGCTCGCCTCTCCATCTGCCCAACTTTTAGCGGATGTTGGAGAAGTTGCCTCCTTGAGATCCTGAGAAGTCCTTTGGCATCTGAGAGCCTCAGGCAGGTGGTCTGCACAGACCCCAACCCCGTCTCCTTCTAGGTGGTATAGATTTGGACCCATCTCCTATTGTCTGCTTTTGTTTTTTCTCCTCATGGTTGGGCTGTTTTATGTCCCTATGGTTGAGCTTTCCAAGGCTCAGCTAGAGGCAGGCCCTGTCCCTTCTTCAAGAGTCCACCTTAGTAAGATCTCTGGTCCTTCTCTGACTGGTGTAGCTGCCTAGGCTGGCAGGATTCCCGCCTGAAGGGAGGAGTGGAGGGAACCTGAGCTCCCTGCTCTGCCTCGCCACCTGTTAGCTCTGTGGTCTTGGGCCTGTGCTTTTGCCTCTGGGGAGGAGCTCAGACACGGGTTCTCTTGGTTGACTCCATCTACCTTCTGTCAGGCTGCATGGCAGAGTGTAGTGACTTCCTCACAGCTGGAGAAAAAGCCAAGGAGGTAAGTAGGTCAGGGGCTGACCAGATTTCTGGGCCTCTCAGCCCAGGACTTTGGAAAATTCATTGTACACTAAGTGTGGACACCTGACAGGCAGTCCCCGACTGCCACCTTGGACAAATCGATAATTTCCCTGGACCTTGTTTACACAGCTGTGCTATAAGGTCTAAATCAATAATTTTCAAAAGTGAATTATTTAGTATACTAGTTTTGAAAGTGCCTCTCAAAAAAATGAAAAGAGAAATCTCAAAGGTCAAATATGTTTGAGGAATACTGTAAACTCCACCTTTAATGGGCACATCCTAAAATATATATCAGCTTTAAAGGCACTGAGAAATACAGTAACAAAGAAGCCAGTTTGTGTTGATCTCGCTTTTTCCTAAATTCATTTGACCAGGACACCTTGTTTTTTGTTTGTTTTGTTTTGTTTTAATTTCTTAACATCTTGGAGCTCTAGGGCTTGGAGAAAGACAGGTGAGAAATGACAGGCTTTCTCTTAAGAGTGCACACAGAACAGCCCAGTTCTTGTTAAAATGCAGAGTCTAACCCAGCAGAGCTGGGCAGGACCTGAGGTTCTGGTCATCCAGGAAGCCCCCAGGTGATGCCCGCATGGCTGGCCCACACACATGGAGCTGCAAAGGGCTGACTCCTAAGGCTTTTCCAGCTTCAATATTGGAAGCTGTTGTAGAAATCGTAGTTCAGGGAACTGAAATCATAGAGACATAGGATCAGGCCCTGACTCTCCACTTATTAGCAGTATGACCTTGGACAGTGCCCTCTCTGGACACTGGTTTTCTCAACTGCAAAGTTTAGATATAAATCATACCCACTCCATAGGATTGTCTGAAAATTAAAGCAAGACTATGCAAATAAAACCTACATTATAAAACCCAGCCCATGATAGGAGCATAATATATCCTGGTCACCACTGATAATAAGAATCCACAGTTCTGGCCTGTCTCCCTCTGTGGGTTGACACCACCTCTCTGCCTGCCCCACTTTTACTCTCATGGCTGATTACTGTCCCCAAATCCCTTCCCTCCCTATACAAAGACTCTGATATCTCTGTTTATATGACTTTATATGACCTCTCTAGGACATTCTAGTAACCTCTCTTGGTTTAAGGACATCAGAGGAACTGAGAGATCATGACTTCTCTGAAGATCAGAAACTATCCCAGCAGCACACCCCACTCAGGAGGGAGCCTGGCTAACACAGATCCTCCTGACCCTGTCCAGAGGGCTTCCTCACCGACAGCGAGGCATGGTCCCATCACATGATCCTGGCCATGGGCCCTGCCAACTGTCCTTAACTTTGTGTGTCACATGCATCTGCTGTGAGAATATGACTCACCATAGTCACCTTGCATTCCTCAATAAGTGTTTCTACAACTGAATTGTATTAAATCTTTTATATAAATATATTCACGTGGTTAAAAATCCTTTGTGAACTCACAAGGATTATATCTGGGCTCAGTTAAACTCCTTGCTTAATTGCAATTGTATTTAATAAGACAGTGGGTTAGGACCACAGCGCTCAGGCTAAGGAAGCTAAGACTCAGAAGCTGAGGAAGGAAGAGGGAGAGAAGACCGGCATTTATTGATAGGCTCTGGGTTTGGCTATCTATCACCTCATTTAAGCCTCCCAGCACCCACGTGTAAGACACATTCCTATTCTTATTCACCAAACTCAGAAAGGTTAAGGAATTTGCCCAAAGACACATAGCTCGTAAGCAGTGGAGCTAGGATTAGACTTCAGGATGATTTGACTTTATTCTCACTGTAGGCTTTCTCTTCTCCCAGTCGCATGGCAGAAGATGACTGCCCCCAGCTTCCAAGTTTCACCTGCTACTGGAACACCTGGCGAGAAAATGAGTCCTCTCTCAACGTGATCTGGGGCTTAGGTCAAGCCACACATCTAGACCAATCCAATGTGTCTGTAGAGACAGCCACAGTGTGTCAAGATGGCAGCTTCTGTTCTGCCCATGTGGATGGAACGGGGGAGAAGGAGAGGGGCTCAGTCAATGCCTAGAACAGGGTGCTGGGCAGGTGCACTGCAACAGTCAATCTAGGGCCTAGTCCTTATTAGGGGCAGTAACTGGTCAGAAAGACATTGACAAGGCAGATGGGAATGAAAACGTCATCTTGACCGGATCCTGGCACCAAGCCGCTGCCCTCTGGCCGGGCTCAGGTCGGCTCAGCCTGCAGTGGCCTTTGTCTTTGGCTGCCTCATGGGAGGGCCCCAGGGATGAGAACTGATCACATCCTCACTCCTTACACCTGGCCTGGATGGAAGGCATCCCTCTGTCTTCTCACAGAGACTGTGAGGCAGGCCCATTTACTACCCCCGTGGTGAGGTATGTCTGACTAACTCACAGCTGCATACATCTGGGAGGTTCTGGACCCCTGGCTTCCTGCCACCCTGTGTCACATGCCTCATTTCTCTGCCTCCCCATTTTTCCAGTGATGGATGATTCATGTCACAGGCCTATGTGAGAGACCATGAAAACCAAGACTTTCTGGACACGCCATGGGGTGGCTGGGTAAAACGAGGTGAAGGGCAAGATATTTATGAACTCTTCCTGCAGACTCCCCAGTAGTGAATTTGGAGAGTCTCTTTGATGCCCATCCCCAACAAGTCATCTAAATATACAAACACCATTCAAAGCTGACAGCTAGCAACTTAACAATTGTCCTCCACACCATGCAAATATAAGCGTCCTTAATTACTAGCCCAGGATGCCCCATCTCCTCCACACTCCAGGGCTCAGCGCCTCTTTCTCAGCCACCACCGCTAGCTGAGTTTTAATTATCTTTCGCACTGTCGCCTCTTGGAATGCTGGAAAGGAAATGCTCGCCCCAGCTGGGCCGGGGCCAGGCCCGTTGGAGAACAATGTGCATTCAGGGTTTATCTCTCAGCTGGAAAGCTGGCCCTTAGATGGGAGAGGAGCACTCCAGATGGGAGAGGAGCACTCCACAGCCGCCAACCAACCACAGGGAGAGAGAGTCAGTGCCTTTGTGGCATGTCTGGACTGCAGAGCTGCTAGGACTTAAAATAGCAACCTCTTTGAAAACTTTTTAAACTTTGCTTCTGGGAGTGCCTCATTGAACAAGGCAACCGGGGTCTTTTGTTATTATTATTATTATTATTATCATCATCATTATCATCATCATCACCAGTACTGGGAATTGAACCCAGGGCCATTCTACCACTGAGTTATACTGCCATCCCTTGTTACTTTGAAACAGGATCTTGCTAAGTTGCTGAGGCTGGCCTCAAACCTGTGATCCTCCTACCTTAGCCTCCCAAGGACTGGAATTATAGATGTGTGCAACCACACTCAGCTCTTTTATTAGTTTTAATTAACACCGTGATGATGATTTCTCCCTTTAATTGGAGCAGCTGTGTTTATTGAGCATCTACTCCGAGCTGGGCACTGTGTTTTACATGCACTACCTCAATCATACCTTGCATCTGTGTGAAGCAGGCCCATTTACTAACCCCATTTTACAAATGAGGGGCCTGTGGCTCAGAGAGGTTAAGTCTCCCTCCCTTGCCCAAGGGCATACGGTGACCAGCCCACAGTGCTGGGATTTGAGTTCAGCAGCCTGACCTCAGGGTGTACCCTTTAGTAGTGACTTTCTTCCTCCCTCCTTGGAATTGGGTGCATGTTCCATTCTATGAGCCTGCTTAGGAACAGGTAGTGGAAAAGCACCCCAAAGATCCCAAGCTTATGGTTTATGACTTTTCCCCACTCCATCCCAGCAATCCGTATTCACCTACTACTGAATGAAAGGACTGTGGAGGTTCAAGGTCCCCACTCTTCCCACCACAGTGAGGGGTGACAGCCTGGACTCTGTGGACAAGGCCATAGATAAACAACTTTCCAGGAGCGACGGCCAAGCTCCTGGAATACAAGCTCTTGCCTGTTCCTCAGCCATCTCCAATGGATGCTTCAGGAGGGAGGTGGCTACTTGTCTCTCCTTTGGTGGAGAAGAGTCCAGGTGCTGTAAAGATGGCAGGAGTGAGACAGGACAGGCTGACCACAGGGCATTCCCAACAGAAACCTTTCCTGCTTTCTGCTGCTTATTGTTCTTCTACTGCCTTGACCTTGGGCCTGTGATCTGTCCCCTCCTCTTGCCTCTGCAACCTTTCTCTCTAGCATTTTCCAAGGCACGAAGCCAATAAACCATAATTTTAAAGGAATCCCTGGCCAAATGTGATGGATTGGATTGCGTCTCCTCAAAAGATATTCCCAAGTCCTAACCATTTCTCCCTATGGATATGACCTTATTTGGAAATAGGGTCTTTACAGATACCTGTAAGTTAAGGCTCTCAAGATGAAATTCCAAGGCTGTCAAGATGAAATTCCAAGGCTTTCACAGGTGGTCCCTAAATCCAATCACTGCTGTTTTAAAATAGAAAGAAGAAAACAGGAAACACAGAGACACATGAAACACAGAAGGAATGACTACAGGGAGACAGAGTCAGAGAAGTAATGCTGCCACAAGCCAAGGAACAACTGGAGCCACCAGGAGCTGGGAGAGGCACGAGCCTTTGGAGGGAGCACAGCCCTGCTGACCCCTTGATTCTGGCCTTATCTCCTCCAGCACTGGAGAGAAGTTCTCCGCCACCCACTTTGTGATATTTTGTTAGGGCATCACTAGGAAACGAACACATTAGGGCAAGACGGCAGGCCATCCGGAGGGTCCACAGAGTGGAGCTGGCCTTCGGCAATGCAAACATGCCAGTTGGGAACTTGAGGCTGGCCAGGCTGCCAACCTGAGCCCACACTGGGCTGCTGGGGTGTGTTTACCTGTCTGGCTTCTCTGCCTTCGAGGGCAGAGACCGTGTAGAAGGCTGGAGATTGATGCGTGTTTCAGCTGATCGCAGGTAGGACTGCTTTGAAAATCCAAGGTCTGTTTGGTTCCGGATGGCAACTCCGTCTCCCTCCCACCTTCCCTAGCCAGCCTCAGGTGTACCCAAGCTGGATGGGAGAAGGTTGGAGCCCAGGAGGCTAAATAACTCCATAAATTAGAGTGATGGACATTTGTGAGAGGCCTCTGGATGCCACAAGGAAAGCAGTCAGATACTGTTTCCTCTTGAGTGGTGGCAGAATCTGGAACAGGAGAGAGAAGATAATATCAGTCATGTGGTGGCAGTGGGTGGAGCTGGAAGGCTAAAATGGCTGGTGGAGGAGCCTGGGCAGGACTGGCAAAGGAAAGGAGACAGTGGTGGGCGCTCCTTCTCTGCTAGAAGGTCATTATCACACTCCCATTGCTGCAGAAGGGTAAACCTTGGCTATACCAACACTCTGTGTCAGTGCTTCATTAGAGATTCAGGGAGAGGGACATGCCATGTGTGGGGTGAAGCCACATGGAGAGGGGAACAGACCATGAGGGTGTGTGGGGATCAAGAATTCGCTGGATAAACTGGACACCGTGGTACACACCTGTAATTCCAATACTTGGGAGGCTGAGACAGTAGGACTGTAGGTTCAAGGCCAGCCTCAGTAACTTAGTGAGACCCTCACAACTTAGTGATGCCCCGTTTCAAAATATAAAATAAAATAGGGTTGGGGGTGTAACTCAGAGGTAGAATACCCCTGACTTCAATCCCCAGCTCTAAACCAAAAAAAAAATAAATAAATAAAGAATTCACAGGATAACATGTATCAATTAAAAATTAAAAAATACAAACAAGGAATCTCATCAAATTTTGAGAATAATCTCTGCCTCCAATCACTAAACCATGTAATGCCAAATTTGGCTCCACTGTGTTGTATGTGTGTGTTATATTATCCGTGTTAGCTTTGTTAGCCTTCGTTCCTGTCCAACTTTTGATGAATTGATAAATACATAAAGAGAGACAGAAAAGATACCAGTGTGCAAAATTGCTCTCAAGTGACATGATGTTTTTAAAAGCAAGATACAAGTCTGCACATTCACTCCAAACTCTATTTTCACTTTCCTGTGTGTGTGTGTGTGGTTGTGGGTCAGCAGATACAAGGCCAGTGTGTCAGTAGCTCTGCCTGAGTGGTGGTGTGACATACTTCTATATTAATTTTATTGTTTTCAATGGGTTTCTAATGTGCAATAACTAGCATTTAAAAAATAATTCATTGAAAATGAGAAATTCAATGGGGAGGAATGTAACTCTGCAGAATTCCTGGGGATTGGGTAGAAAGGGTAAAGGGAGACTTGGATGAGAACGCTAGGCAGTGAGAGAACACTAGACGTTAAACAGGTGAGTTCGGTGACTGGAGGACTTGGGGACAGCCAGGAGGCAGCTCTTGGGGGCCAATGTTTGACACAGCTCCTGACTCCCCACAACACTAGCATGGTGCGTTGCATTTGACAGATTCTTAATAAATCCCTAATAAATCGTGTCTTTCAGGGGCCACATGGAACCAAAATACTATGTAATAACAGTATTATGCATAGGGGATTCCAGGCTGCACCCCACCATTAAACTGTGCACACAGAGCATATAAGAACAGTCTCCTTTTTCAGTCCTCCTAACATTGGTGGACTCTCTTTTTCTCTTCCCCAGGCTCTGTCCCAAATAAATTCTGCCATCCAGGTGTGGGTAATCCCAGTACTTGGGAAGCTGAGACAGGAGGGTTGCAGGTCCGAGACCAGCCTCATCAACTTAGCAAGGCTCTCAGCAACTTAGTGAGACCCTGTTTCAAAATAAAAAAAATAAAGTAGGGTTGGGGGTGTATCTCGGAGGTAGAACACCCTGGCTTCAATCCCCAGTAACACACACACACACACACACACACACACACACACACGTGTACACACACACACACACACACACAAAACCCACCACCATTAAATAAATTCTCCCCAGCCACTGATCTCTGTTTATAAACTTTTTTCCAGATGGCTACTACTTTTAATATATAATTTTCATTGATTCAAGCTTTACTTTTTTTTCTGTTTCTTTCAAGCAAAAGTTATTACTTTTCACATCCTGCCCTTTGAGATCTCCCAATCTATTTGTTTTTCTCTCAGATAACAACTTTATTGAGATATAATTCACCTGTCACAAAATTCACCTCATTAAAGTGTACAGTGCAGGGGTTTCTGGACTATTTACAAAGTTGTGTTACTAGTACCACTAATTCCAGACACTTTCAACACCCCAAAAGGAACCCTGTACCCATTACCACTCACTCTCCAATTCCTCTTTCCCCAATCCCCTGGCCATCACTCATCTACTCTTTCTCTCAATGAAATCCACTCTGAACCTTTTGTATAAATGGGATCATACAATGATTGTATGAATTTTTGTGTGTGACTTCTTTCACTTAGCATGAAGTTTTCAGGGTCCATGCATGTTGAAGCACACAGCAGGACTTCATTCCTTTTTTGTTGTTGAATATTATCCCTTTATCAAGGGTATACCACTTTTATTTATCTATTTATCAATTGATGGACATTTGGGTGTTCCCACCTTTAGGGGTGTAGGAATAATGCTTCTATGAATACCCATGTACAATTTTTTGTGTGATTGCACATTTTCACTTCTCTTGGGTAGATACCTAGAAGTAGATTTGCTGGGTCACGATATTTCCAACTTTAACACTCCATGTTTAACATTTTGAGAAGCTGTCAAATTGTTTTCTGACTATAAAATGGCTGCAGCATTTTATAGTCCCACCAGCAATGGATGAGAGTGCTGATTTTTCCACTTGTGCACCAACACTTGTTATTGTCTATTTTTTTTCCATTTTAGTTCCCAATCTCTTTTAAAACTTGCTTTTCCCCTTTTCCTTCTTTCCGCCGACCTTTTAATGGGAGTATTGTCACACTAGCGAACAGGTGAAAAAATGTCACCTGAAATAAACACTTAGATGTCTAAGTCCACATTTAGAAGATAGTTATTCCTGCTTGCTCCAGCCAGGCACCAACTCAGACCCACTTCAGAAAAGAGTTTCTCCCAACCCTGGCAGAAAAGAGAATAATATAGGAAACGCTTCTTTCTTGACTCCCAGAGAAGCTGCATGCGGGGTATGTATGGGCTCCTTGTTCCTTTGAGAAATATGAGATTTAAGAGGGACAACAGAATTTACACAATACTAACCAATCCCTCGGAGTGATGCTTATGCAGGAATTGGTCAGCAATCTGCTAGTAAGAAACATGTTATATTTCTGGCATTAATTTGTCTTCTCCCTGTGGCCAACTCCTGTGATCCTCTCCACCTCCTGGACGAGGACATGGAAACTAAGAAAGATGAAGTGACTTGCCTCAGTTCCCCCAGTAAACAAATGATGGAGGCCAGCCTCCAAGCCAGGCCAGGTCCCCGCACCTGCAGGCTGTTCCCAAGTGGCAAGGTGTAGAGTCTCGGGATCTTTCTGTCTCATCACTGAGTTGTAAGGAACTTCACAGGGACTCTTCCCTCTCCCACATCCTGCACATTCCCTGCTACTAAACTGGACACACACAGCTTCAGCCCCTCATCTGCCTGACTTGGGCCTGCAGGGCTTGCCCAGGCCACGTGGGGCTGGTTTGGCAAAAACCAAGCTCTAGCATTTGCTCCGGCTGTTTTCTTTTCCACTTCATTGTTTCCATAGGATGTCTGCCTTCCCAAAATAACACCAGGGCATTCCAGGTAAACTCAACATCCGACCAAAATCCCCTTTTGGCTGCAAGAGGCTTGAGCTTGCCATTGTTTTCCTCCCTTCCTCTCATCACTCAGCCCCAGAGGGTGGGAGTCTGGGACAGAGGGAGTGGGGGAGGGGAGGAGGGCTGGGCCAGGCTCTGGGGGTTGACCTGTGGGCCTCCACCCCAGCGCTACAGGGCGCCCACATGCCCAGCCTTCTCACTGCCTTGGGAATGTTACGAGGGCATATAGAAGATGCATAAAAATAATAACATCCCCAACTGGCCTTGTGGCTCTGAGAATCCATGTCTACAGCAAAGGACCCATTATGCTTCTTAGGTCCTTCCCCCAGGCTGTAACTATGACTCCAAGCACACCGGCCTTTCTGTATTGCTGGGCAGTTTTCTCTAGACCCACCAGCCCGCTGCGAGCACATCAGATTTCATCTCATGCTTGTTTTTCTCTACCGCATTGTGAAATTTCCTGTATTTTTCCTTGATCCCTATGACAGTTCACGTCCAGAAGAGCTATTGTCTTCAGACTTGGCAACTTTGCTGCGTCCTCCTTTTTTTTTTTTTTTTTTTTTTGACTCAAAAGGAAAAAGAAGAATTCAACTAAAAAGAGATCTCAGCACCGATCCCCACGAGATGTGACTCTGTTGCCTCCAAGGGATCCCTGCCTCTGATCCTTCACTGCAAGGAGATCCCTCTCCGGCGGCAAACGTCCTCCCTGATCACATTTCAGGGGCTCAGCAAATGCAGAAGAATGAATAAAATGAATCCCATGGAAATTCAGTTTTAAAAACTGTTTTATTATGAAAGATTTGAAACATATCCAGAAGCAGACAGAATAGTGGAGCGAGTGTGTGTGTGGCTCTAGCGTTCCGCTTCCAACGCATGGCTGGTTTTGTTTCACTTATCGCCCCCCACACTTCCTTTCTCCCACCCAGGTCATGTCGAAGCAACTCCCCACAGCACATTGTTCCATCCGTAAATGTCTTGGTCTGCATTTCTGTAGGCTTTCTTTTAAAAAGTCTCAAACATGCCAGGCGTGGTGGCGCATGCTTGTAATCCCAGTACTTGGGAGGCTGAGACCCGAGGATCTGGGTTCGCAGCCAGCCTCAGCTACTTAGTGAAGCCCTCTGCAACTTAGTGAGACCTTGTTTCAAAATAAAGATTAAAAAATAGGGCTGGGGGTGGAGCTCAGAGGTAGAATGCCCCTGGGTTCCATCCTCGGTAATGCAAAAAAAAAAAAGTCTTAAACATAATACCTTATGACACTTTAAAAGTTGAACAATTCCTCAGCATATTTGTTCAGGGTCCAAATTTGCCCAATTGTCTCATCATTGTTTTGTGGCTTAGGAATCCATTTTTAAATGTTGTTTTGGTGGGGAAACTTGTCAAAGACTTAAAATGTTTTTATTGCTGTTTATCTTTTTTTTTTTTAGTGCCAAAGATTCACCCAGAGAACCTGTTAAAATGAAGATTTCCAAACTCCACCCAGGCCTAGAAAGAGCTTTAGGAGTGTGTGTGTGTGTGTGTGTGTGTGTGTGTGTTTGTTACTGGGGATTGAACCTGAGGCATTCGACCTCTGAGCTATACCCCCAACCCTGTTTAATTTTTACTTTGAAACAGGATCCCTCAAGGTTGCTGAGAGTCTTGTTAAGTTGCTAAGACTGGTCTTGAACCAGCGATCCTCCTGTTTCAGCCTCCCAAGTACTGGAATTACAGGTGTGGGTCACTACACCCAGCTAGAAGTTCCCATTTTTTGTTTATTTGGCAGTACCGGGGATTGAACCCAGCCCTATTTTTTATCCTTTATTTTGAAACAGGGTCTCACTAAGTTGTGGAGGGCCTCACTAAGTAGCTGAGGCTGGCTGTGAACCCGGATCCTCCGGTCTCAGCCTCCCAAGTACTGGGATTACAAGCATGCGCCACCAGCCCGGCCGAAGTTCCCATTTTTAAGAGACATCTCCAATGGATTTGATGTACCTGTTGGACTCACATGCTGAGAAATACCCACCCACATCTATTAACATTCTGGTCCTTTCCTTTGTCTTTGTTTAACCCCTTGACCTTACCTCTTGTTGCCTTGCCTTATATAATGATCCAGTTGCAATGAGTTTATTTTGGGTCTTTGAATGTGACATGTTCTCTTTATCTGGCCTTTGCTTCTGCCTAGAACATTCTCCACCGCATCCCCACCCCACCCCTCTTCACTTCCTTGACTCCTGTTCATCTTTTGGGTCTTAATTTAGCATCACTTCCTCTCTGCCACCTTCCCTAACCTTGGTTTTGAGTTGAATGTCCTTCCTACCTGCTCTCCCAGTGCGTTGCCCTCACCTGTCATAACAACCATCAGGCTGCTTTGTCAGAAGCCCTGGTCTTGCTCTCCTGTCAGGCCAAAAGCTCCCTGAGAGTGGAGACTCCATCCATCTTGTTTATTCCTATCGTCCTAGACCTGGCCACGTGCCTGGCCCACAGCCAGGATTCAGCAAATCATCACAGAAACCGAAATTGAATCCAGCTGAAGGTTCATTTCAATCACACTCACTAGGGACAATTTTGCTAGCAGAAAATACCCAAATTCTATTTGGGCACAGTGTAAAAATCTCAAGCATTTACATGTATGGGCAAAGTACAGACAAACTGTAAACATCTATTTCCAGGATGCATTTATATCACATTTGTTCATAATTTTTATTTCAGCGCTTACTGACAGATACACAGCAATCATTATCCAAGAATTAAAAAGAAGAAATCAATGTTTACCCACTTACTTAGTTCTTTCCTTTCATTGAGAAAAGGTAGTCTTTCTCCATATTGATGTTCAGTTCAAGGAATGCCAGCCAAGTTCTGAGAGCAGCCCTTTCTAATTTTTCTGCAATGCCATTCACTTACAAGACAATATACAGTCTACTTGGCACTGCTCGGTAGGGCAGCTGCTGGCCACATGTGGCTGTTGAGCACTTGAAATGTGGCTTCTCCAAACTGAGATGGGCTGTAACTGTAAAACACACGCTGGATTTTAAGGACTTCATACGAAAGCATGTAAAATATCTCGTCAAAATTTATTCTATTGATTTCATGTTGAATAACAATATTTTGGATCTATTTAGTTCAATAAAATATACTATTAAAATTAACTTCACCTCTTTCTTTTTACTTTTTTAATGTGGTTACTAGAAGATTGAGAGCTTTCGGTTGGACAGTGTGACCTGTACGGCTGCTCAACCTCTGTCGCAATTTCAGCATCTATAATGTGAGGATAATAAAAGTCTCTCCCCTCTCGGATTATGATGAGGACATGCATATTAATATCTGTGAGGTGCTTAGAGCAATACCTGGTACATATGAAGTGCTTTTTAAACTTTTGTGAAATAAATAAACGGTGCTTACCACATTTAGCATCTGCACTCCTTGTATCAGCCCAAATTCCCTATAAAACAGAACTGGAGGCAAAGCTCAGGGCCAATGCTTTATTGGAGGGTAGATCCCAGGGAAGCAGGACTGAGGAGGGACTGGGGTGAGAAAGGAGGGGAGCGAAATGAGGTGGGGTGCTGCGGATCTGGCCACAGCTTCCTGGACAGCGTGTGTCTGTTGCCTGACGGTGTGAGCCACACAGAGGGGTGGGGGGGCACCGTGGTGTGGAAGAGGCCTTGGAGGAGGGAGGTGGACAATTATCTGCCAGTCCCTTCCCATTACCTGTTTCACACTGAGTAAAGGTTGCCCCTGGTGGTGTTCAGTTCTTTGCAGTTGCTGGTAATGTCACGAGACCCTTCTAGACAGCCACCAGAGAAGCCAAGATGCCAAG
Organism: Glis glis; assembly: GCA_004027185.1. Lineage (NCBI taxonomy): Eukaryota > Metazoa > Chordata > Mammalia > Rodentia > Gliridae > Glis > Glis glis. The sequence goes on from PVJS01000357.1 coordinate 23,902, forward strand.
AGTCCAGTGGCTGGACGTGGGTTCTGGAGTCAGGGAGGCCTCGATGTGGCAGGGGTCATGGAAGTCTGTGAAACCTGACCCTCATCCATGGAGGGTCACCAGCAGTGTCAGGAGATGGGATGGCAGCAGTGGCAGAGGCTTTAACCATCGTGTCATCCTTGGGGCTGGTGCAGCTGGGAATCAGGGCAAATGGCCAAGGCCAGGGCAGACAGGGCTGAGTGGAACTGAGGAGGGTGGGGCACTGTCTTGACTGGTACCCCCTGCCTCTGACACCCTGACTCATACTTGCCCATTGGACGTCTCCCCTCTCACATCTCCACATGACCACATCCAGAATTTTACTCTTGGTTTCCATCTCCAATTCTATCCCCAGATCCAGTCCCTCTGTGTCCTGTCTTCTATGGCTCAGTAAACTCACCCACTCGCTCAAGCCTGGAACCTGGGCGCCACACCCGAGGGCTCCCTCATCCCCAGTGCATACATCCCTCAAATCACATCTCAAAGTCTCTGCCAAATGGCCAGCCCCCCAGCGTCTCTCCCATGGCTACTACAAGTGGACCTTCCTGCTTCCTCTCCAATTCTTTTTCCACCCAGTAGAGTAATCCTCAAAAGTATCAGTCAAGTCTTGTCTCTTGCTGCTGTAAACCCTCACAGTGGCTTTCAGAACAAAACCCAAAGTCTTTACTGTGACCTACATATAAGGGCCTCCATACCTGGCTCCTGTCGTCTCCAGCCCACCCTAGTGCCTTCCCCTCCCTGCTCCCTGTTCTCCAGCCTCATTCTTTCCTTACCCATAAAACATGCTTTATTGTCTAGGGCAGGAATTGACAATACACTGCCTGCTTCTGTTTTATAAATAAAGTTTTATTAGAACACAATCATGACAGAGATGTATGGGCCATGGAATCTAGCATTTACCATCTGGCCCTTTGCAGAAAGTTTGCTGACCTGTTCTTGGGCCTTTGACTTTGCCTCTGGCTCTTTCCCCAGCTTGCAGCCCAGCTGGTTCCTTGGCTTTTAACTCAGTTTCCTCTTCAAACAGAGCTTCCTAGCTGCCACCACTGTCATGAGGGCTCCTCCCACCCCACACCCTTTGCTACCATGCCACCCTGCTTCTTACCTCTTAGCACTTCTCCCCGTGAGGTTGCATATTTATCTGCTACTCTACATGTTTACCGTCAGTTTCTTCCCCTCACCACTCCAAACTCCACGAAGATGAGGACCAGCCCTGTTTGTTTACAGTGTACTCCCAGCACCTCTAAGAGCCTTCTTTTGCTAATAAACTACTGTGATTTCTGCATTCACCTGAGCCCGGACCCCTTCAGAGTGGTTCCTCCCCCTAATCATGCCCCTGGTCTGAACACTTGCTCAGCAATCCCCCTTCTGCTGAGGAGTTTAGGGACAGACTGGCTTCCAGAGAAGAGTCCAGTGTGGCCTCTGAGCATGAGGTTGGCTCTCCTGACAACTCTTAGCCATCAGGGAGTTGTGGCCTCACCTCATGAGTTCTATTTCTGTTTTTGACAACTTTACAATTCCCTCACTGCTCCACACGCACCAGAAAATAAAAAGTGAGCACAGGGCAGCATGTGTTCACCTTGTCATTAAAATGGCCAGAGGGAGTTACTTGTTTGTGGAGCAGGAGACCCAGAGGAAGTGCTTGCAGTTGCCTCTTCCAGCCGCCAGGGGGCTGTGCACCCTCCAGGGTCCAGACTCCTCCCTGTCGTCCAAAGCACTGGTGGGGCAGCTGGGAAAGCAGAAGAGCAACCAAGCTCAGGGGCACGGAGGAAGAGCGGCTGGTGTCCTCCCTTGGAGACCAAGCTGCGTACAGGCAGAAGGAACCCATGGGCATGCAAACATATCAGCAGGAGATACAAGGCCAAACCACGCACTCCTGCCTTCAGGTGCACACAGGCAGGCAGGGGTGGAGGGACAGAGCAGGGACAGAGCAGGAAGTTGCTTAGAGAGCCACCCAGTGCTTTACAGAAGGGAAAATGAAGATCTAGTGGTTGAACCTATCTGGTTATAAGTAGAACTGACTAGAACTCAGGTCTCCCCACTCCCCTGTTATGTCCTTCTGGGTTGTCCTAAGCTGCTTGGGTGTCTTTCTAGGCAGTATCTAGAATGGCCAGACACAGGTCAGATTTCTCTGGAAAGCTTTCATAGAGAAGGCTTGGAAAGCGCGCTGGACTTAACCTCTGATGGACCTGGGCTTGAGCCCTGACCACCCAGTAGCCCATAAGGCCAAGCTTCAGCCCCATGCTCTACCTCTCAGCTTTACGGCCATGAATTGGGATAAGAGTCCCTCAATTGCTGGGCAATTTTTTTTTTTTTTGCGGTACCGGGGATTGAACCCAGGGGTGTTCTACCTCCGCGCTACACCCCCGGCCCCATTTTTTTATACTTTATTTTGAAACCGGGTCTCACGAAGTTGCGGAGGGCCTCACTAAGTAGAGAGAGAGAGAGAGACAGGGAGGGAGGGAGAGAGAGAGAGAGAGAGAGAGAGAGAGAGAGAGAGCTGAGGCTGGCCGTGAGCCCGGCATTGCTGGGCAATTCTGAGGATCCGATGAGGTAATAACTGAGTGTACCTAGCAAGTCCCAGACATGCAGCAGATAAGAGGCGTTTGGTCAACATAGGATTGGGAGCAGCCAACTTAGCAGAGGAGAGGACAGAGGACAGAGGACAGAGGCAGGACATGATACATCCATGGGTTATAATGGCCTCTATAATAATTACAAATAAGTTCATCGAAGGGAGAATTCCAAACAAATGACACCTTCCCATCCCCTCCATCCTGACCTATTGGAATTCCCATACCGCTAGTGATTCTAGGCCAAATGAACAAGCATTTGACTCCTACTGGTACGAAGCTCCAGTTCAGGTGCTGCTAGGATGACGGCTGCTCCTCCAGAGCTTCTGAGGAATCAAGGTTGGTTCTCCTAACATCTTCCACTCTGGGACACAGGCATCAGGATTCCCTGCTCTTGTCTTTGGTTATGTCCTTAGGAAAGGCATTCCACCCTCCTAGGTCATTTTGTAAATATCCTGTAGAACAATGCTATTGTTGTGACATTTTTACTTTCCTACAAGGTCTAAACAAGTGTGCCTATGCAAAATGTTACTATTACCTGATGGATGGATGACAGGCTGGCCCTGTGGGTTGAAGTATAGTGATGGACGTCAAGGTCATAGGTTTGATCCCAGTATATGTGGATTATTTTCCCCCTCTTCTATGGCCAGCTACAGGTCCTATAGTCTAAGCAACTATCTGGGAACAGGGCAAAAGGGTCCTCTGCACATCCATGTCTCTTTTGAGAGAATAGCTTCAATGCACAGGCCATGGGTAGTGGGTCATTAACGTCCTCTGTGGAATAAAAGGACATCATTTGTCTTCGTGTAGGGCATTTATTCAGAGTTCCTTGAAACCCCAGAGCATCTTGCCTTCCTCAGGTACAGGCTGTCTACCTGTGCTCTGAGGAATTCTGAGTATTCAACAGAGCTTCTCTTGGAGGCAGAGGGGCCTGAGTGGGTGGAGTGCTGAGAGGCCCAATACTCTCCCTTCAGAAATGGTCCCCATTTAGCTGCGTACACATCGGGCTTCTCTATAAAATTGTATTTGATCTAAAATTTCTGAAGCTAAAAATCAGTATGCAAAATGGTACATTAGAGACTTAAAATGATAACTACCAGGCTCTGTCCTAGGTGACCTACATGTGCCATCTTGTCTCCTACCCCTCCTTATACTAATTTGAGTAGGCATCACTAGCCCCATGTCATGGACAAGGAGACCAAAGCTCAGAGAAAGGGAAGAATTAGCGCCAAGAGCTAGGAAAGAAGGGATCCCAGGTCTAGACCCCAGGCCTGCTCTCTGTCTCTCACTGCTCCTCCAGGCCTGAGAATGATACTGTAGAGTGGTATGAGCAACATGGGATTTTTGAGCTGGAGACCTGGGTTCGAGTTGACCTATCTCTTCCTACTTGAGTGATGCCTAACTAGGCATGTTAGGCCACCTGAGCCATATTTTCCTCCCCCACCAAATGGACCTGCAAATAATACCAGTGAGAGGAGGCACACACCATATCAAATCCTAGCGGTGATACTTTTTTGGTATCCTGGGAGAGCTCAGGCTGCCTCCTCGGTACCCCTCACTCTCAGTCGGCTGAGCTGGCATGGTAGCCATCAGACTCCCTAATTCCTGATCACATGGGTGTTGGGGTGCTGAACTGCAAGGTGAAGTTTCCTTCAGGGGCCAAGAGTCCTTCTTTGTTCTTAGTCTAGGGCTAGGGGCCCTAAGTCTGAGGATCAAGGTGTGTGCTCTGCTCTCTCCAGGGTGACACATCCCTTCACCCTACAGCCCTCTTTAATTAGCTGAGAGCTTTATAGCAATACCTCTTTAGGGTTCTTATCAGTGCTTCCTGATAAAGTAATTAATGGGTTTCTCTTCTCCACTGAGCATCCTCTTGCCCCAGAGGGCTGAGTTCGGAAGGAAGGTGCTAATTAGTTCCTGTGTGATTATCTGGTTAAAGCAACTGTGCCAAGTCTCTGCAAATCTTTATAGAGCCCTCAACTCCCCTGAGTGAAGCTTCATCTCTATGTTTATTCCTTTTGCTTGGTGCCAACTCTGCCCACAGAGTTCAGCCCCTTCAGGCAGATGGCCTCTCTCTCCTATCATCAGCATCTGCAGGTGGTGTCTTGAGACCCAGAGCCCTGCCTTGATCTCTGGAGTCAAGCACACAGGGAGGTTCCTGGAGGTACATGCATTGCAAGGCAAGGCTAGACTTTCCAAGCCAGCCTCAATGGAAGAGCAAGGGCAGTGGGGTGGGGTGTAAGGACTCTCAGCCGGGCCCAGACAACTGGCTCTAGACTGAGTCCTGCCACCCCCTGAGCTGTGTGACATTGGGTAAGTGATGCTCTCTCTCCAAGTCCCAGTTTCCTTAGCTATAATTAAAGGGGAAGGTTGGGTCTACACTCAGGGAAGGCAAGTGAGTGGTTTTGCCAACTTTGAAGACCTGGTCGTGACTTTGCACTGTGTTGAGGATAATAAAGCCATGTCCAACCTTGATGGGAAGCTGAAGAGGTTCACCAGGATGTCTGTCATGGTTGATGTAGATGTGGTGTGTCCCACCAGCAGCACTATTGCCATTTGGTAAGGAAAGTTCCTACTATGCTCAACTGTACTATGCCTTTTAGGATACTTAAGGTCTTTAGACAACATTCACTGAATGGCAATATTCACTGATCATATGGGTGTTGGGGTGATGAACTGCAAGTGAAGTTTCCTTGAGGGGCCAGGAAAAGGCACAGTAGTGCCCTTTTATCTGTGGGGGATTGTCCCAAGCAAGACCCCCTAGTGGATGCTTGAAATTGCAAAGTATTGAACCGTGTCTATACCATGTTTTTTTTCCTGTACATACGTACCTATGATAAAGTTAAATTTATAAATTAGTCACGGTAAGAGATTGACAAAAATTAACTATGAATAAAAGGAGGAATAAAGAATATTCTTATAAATATTCAATAAAATTGCCAATAATCTTGTGCTTTGGGGGCCATTATTAAGTAAGGGTTACTTGAACATACCCACTATGGTACCTCAACAGTAAAGTTGATAACCTAGACGACTACTAAGTGGCTAACGGGTGGGTAGCATATACAAGGTAGATTTGCTGGACAGAGGGATGATTCTTATCTCAGGCAAGACAGAGCAGGTAGCATGGGATTTGGTCACACTACTCAGAATGGCATATAATATCAACTTGTAATTCTGAAATTTTCCATCTAATATTTTCAGACCATGGTTGACCTCGGGTAACTGAAACCTCCAAAAGCAAAACTGTAGATACGAGGGGACTACTGTCCCCTACACATCTCAAAGTATCCCCTGGGGGCTCTGCCATCCTGGATAAGAACCACAGGTAGGTAGATGGCAGGATTCTTTTGGCTACAAATGATAAAGACTATTCTTGAAGTAGTTTTAGCTAAAATGAAATATATTTATTTATGTCATAGAGAAGACATGGGGGAGACTTAGGCTTCTTCTCTCCATCCAACAAAGATAATATGTCTCCCCTTCATATGTCTCCCCTGCAGTAGGGCAAGTTTTTCTATATGTTCTGATCCTCAAACCCTTTCTCTTTGGGGGTAATAGCAAGAGAGAGGAGCCCATGAAAGGGCCTATGGAAGTGAGTGAGGCACAGACAGTCCCTTTCCTACCCCCCCACAGATAGAATATTACCAGGGATTTAAGTATAGACAATTGTGGGTGCCTGTGCAGGACTAGGAGTCTAGAGAGGCCACGCGAAGGCTCAAGGACCCAGCAGGAGTTTCTTACGGCAACAGTGTTGAAGTTGAGAGATTGGGGGGATGAGTGGTAAGGGTCCAGGGTCCAGCAGCAGTGGGGCCAGTGGCAGCGGTGGCTGTAGCAGCATCCCACACCCACTTCCTGTGATGGGGGCTTGACTGGCCTTGGCCAGCCTGAGTTTCTGGCACACACCTTGTTCTTCAGCCTTCCGTTGATCCTGTGAGTGACCTAGTACCTATCTTCCCAATAAATTATTTTCCTGATTAAGTTAACCACAGCAGTTTTCTGTTGCTTGCAACCTTACTAAAACAGCTGGAGCTGAGTGTCTGGGCAGGACGGAAAACCAGAGAGCAGGTGGGTGCTCTGAGGACTCAGGGGGCTTGTGACAGGCAGCTGGAATCAGAAGCCAGCAGGGACCAATGGCCACCAAGGTAATTTTCCTTGATGGTGACTGTACCAGTGACCTTATTGAAGATAGAATTCCTTTCCACAGGGGCCAAATCACTTATATTTAAAGCTGAGTTTTTGAGGCTAGTTCCCAGCACCTCTATCCATGTTCTACCTCTTTGCTAAGCTCAAGTCCTAATGGCAGATGGGATGAGTCTCTACTGTACTCACCACCATGAGGCCCTTTCCTTTACTACATAGGGTTAAATGGGTAGCTGACTCCACACGTGTCATTGCCAGTTCTAGAAAACAATGTAAAACAAGTGCCTGAACCTACAAAAACAACCACAGAAGCGCCAGGGTCTTTCCCTCCTCCCTGACCAACTAAGAGGCATTCAAAGAAAGACTGGGGTTGTTGCTGTGGAATCTGTGGGTGGGGAGAGTCCTCTTTACAGTGGAGTTGATTCTTTTCCTCCAGCAGGAAACAGCAAAAGGTAAAACCCTAAATGGGGGCAGAGTCTAGAAGAACCTGTCGTAGGAACAATAAAGGCTGCAAGAGAAGAGGCTGGAACATGAGATGGGTGCTTTTCCTTTGAGGTCCTGGACTGTGGTTGATTCTTCTGACTTGCTGAATAAATGCTCCAATTCTGCAGGGAATTCCTGAATGGGGCTTGGAAGTTGGGAAGAACAAACCCCTCACAGTCTAGGAGGAATCAAACTTAGCACTTTCCTTAAAACTGAAGGCTAGACTGCTCAGTGGCCTCTGTTGCTAAAGGGCAGCACCTGGGGCCCTCTGACAGGCCCCTGCACGAACACATGCACACTAGTGTGGTTATGTGCTCACACACAGATATGGGAGAGAGAAACCGGGGACAGCTCAGCCACCGGCACCAGCGACCACTACTCACCTCTGACCTGTCTGCCCAGGAATGGGATTCCTCTGCTCACCATTCTTACTGTGCAATGGGTTCTACGTCCTCAGTGTCTAAGACCAAGGTCCTGGAAGAGGGAGCGTGGGCACCTGGTATAAGCCAGCTTTCTTCACTTCCACCCACCCATACAACCTCTCGTCTTTTCTTCTCCCTCCTCTAGCACAGAAATCACAAACTCCAGAGCTGCTGATTCCTGCACAGGTCTAGGAGCACACAGCCCTGCCCTTGCTCCCATTGCCCCTCAAGGGCCATAATAATTATTAGACCTTTAGTGACAATAACAGTAATAATGCTAATGTTAATTATAATAGCGAGTACTTATAAAGCACATACAAGTTACTTATCACTGTTCTATATGCTTTTTGTATAGTAACTCTTTTTAATCCTCAACAATCTTATGAAACAAGTACTATACTCACCATCCCATTTTACAAATGGGAAAAATGAATCTGGTGCCCAAGGTCACATGGTTAGGAAGAGGCAGCCAGTCTGGCTTCCAAGGCTGGACTGTTAACTATTGCAGGACAGTTCACTCTAGGCATGGAGAGGTTTATAGCACCCCCCCACACACCTACCCTACATATGTAATTCAAAATAAAACCAGGACTGAATCATAAAAGAACATGAGAAAGTACAGCAGAATTCTAATCTTTTCCCCTGATGACTACCTTAATGCTTTAAAAAAATGAAATCTTTCCAAACATACATTTTCTCTAGTGTTTCTCCTGCTGGGCAGGTATCTTAAGCATGGGTTGCTCCATTTAGTGGATAACCTAAGTATTGTTTTCTCTTCCTTCTGGCCAGAGCAGCCTCGAGCTCAAAGTTCAAGGTTGGGGGGACCGGAGGTTTGTTGTTATTCCTTGGGAGGCATGGAAGGAGTTTCTTAACTTGAATGGGGGTGGCTTTGGCTCCTACCTGCAAATGACAGAGGGACAGCTACAGAGTGTGGGACTCTCCCTCAGCCACAGAGGACAACCTGGTGTCCACTGAAGAGAGTGTCACTGGGAGATGAAGGAGGCTGCCCTATGCCTCTGTGTGTGTGTGTGTGTGTGTGTGTGTGTGTCTCCTTGGCCCACTGATTCTTCCAGTCACTGAGACCATTCCTGGCCTCCCTGTCCCTCTCTGTACTTAAGCTCTTAGTGGCTTAGCCTGGAGTCCTTGGCCAAGCTAAATGTTGTTGGTATGTGAGACGACTGGGATGCCGTCATCTCTTCCCCCCACCAGGTTGGTTCAGAGACTCTCAGCAGGTGAAGAGCTGGGGTGAACCTCAAGGCTGTGACACTCATGAAGCGAGTGGATCTGGCAGGTGTGCAGACCAACTTAGCTTTGCTCCTAAGGAGGCTTTGTGGCTCAGTGGCCTCGTCTGTGTGATGGGCATGGCACCTTCTCTGTCTGAGGCAGAGGGTAGATAGGATGGCCTTGTGTGGTCCCATCTCAGCTCAGAACCTCAGTTATGAGGCTGCAGTTCAGAGCTTCTTCCAAGCTGAGATGTGCTAATTGCTTTGCATGCTGTTTTCCAAGATGTGCTCTGGGAAGGGCTGGCTCCTCCAGCACAGCCCATTCCTGAGGATTCCCCAGGATTTGGGGGCAGGACACCCCTGAGGGGGCATGGAGAAGAGAGAAGGGGTGGAAAATGTAAGCAAGGAGTGGAAATTATACATGCATTGGCTACCAAAATCGCTCAAGCTAAAGATAGCAGGTAATTGCGGGGAATGACAATATGAGAGATTTTCTCCCACCAAACTGTAAGCAAAGGTACATGTCTGTTTGTCCCTGAGCAGATTATAGAACAAATCTTGGTAGTTCCATTTTCCCAGGATCAGAGAGGTAAATATAAAGATAGAGTTGCTGCCAAGTGAAGCTGAGACCAGATCAAATCCTTGTAACCATTAACATCTGGGCCTCATATACCGCTTGCCTTGTTTCCTTGCAGGGGATAACGAGGCGCTAAAGAGGCTTGATAGAGAAAGTGTGTGTGTGTGTGTGTGTGTGTGTGTGTGTGTGTGTGTGTGTGTGTGTGAGAGAGAGAGAGAGAGAGAGAGACAGACAGACAGACAGACAGACAGACAGATAGATGAAGGGTTTGGCCAGTGAATAGAGTCTGAGGCACCTCTAACCTGGCCATCTGAGACCTTCCCAGGAATCGCCACGCCTGCCCACACGCTGGCCAGGCCTGCCCCTGGGAGAAGAGGCTGAGGTGCGCATGTCATTATTAATAGCCCACACATCCCAGGACCCTTTTTCCCTGGGCCATTTCCATGTGAGGTTCCACTGGGGTTTTGTTTTTGGTTCTCATGAGTTATTTCTGCCCTCTGCCCTCCGCCCTTCTGCAGTGGGCCAGCTGGGGGAGCTGAGCAAGGGGCCTGACTGGTGGCAGACACAGTGCTTGGAGAGGAGAGAGGGGCCAGGGGGTGGCTGGGTCCTTCCACAGAAAGCCTCCTTCCTGTGCTTGGGGGGGGCCCCAGGGTTAGGGCTGCAGAGAGTTGGGGATGATTGGAGTGAACTAGGCACCTAGGGAACATCGAAGTGGGATGTGGGGGAGGTTCCTGGGGCTCTCCCCAAGGAAAGGGACGAATGGGCTCCTCTGTGCATTAGGAGGGCGTGCTCAGAAACTGCAGCCCAGAGTTCCCCAAATATGCTGCTGAGGCTATAAATGCAGCTCAGCTCTGCCTAGTTTCTAACTTCCTTCTCACTTGGACCCCAGGTTTGCAAAAAAAATTAACAAAAATTGTTTTTGGTACTGGGGATTGAACCCAGGGGTACTCTACCTCCGAGCTACACCGCAGCCCTTTTAATTTTTTTTTTTTTTTGCGGTACCGGGGATTGAACCCAGGGGTGTTCTACCTCTACGCTACACCCCCGGCCCTATTTTTTATCCTTTACTGAAACCGGGTCTCATGAAGTTGCGGAGGCCTCACTAAGTAGCTGAGGCTGGCCACGAACCCGGATATAAATAAAATAATTTTTTATTTTCAAACAGATTCTCACTAAGTTGCTGAGTGTCTCACTAAGTTGCTGAGGATGACCTTGAACCTGTGATCCTCCTGTCTCAGCCTCCCAAGTACTGGGTTTACAGGTGTGCGCTACTGTACCTGGTCCAAGTTTACAATCTTGACAAGAGACTCCACTGTCCTGGGTCATGCTCAGCCTCACAACCAAATGCCTTACCAATCCTGGGTCAACTTTGTTAAGAAAGAGAGAGCATCCGGTAGCTTATTAGCTGGCATTATTTAATGAAGGCAGTGACATTCATCAGGCCTGTTCCTTACTACCCCTGAGGGATAGTGGCAGAGAAATGCTGTTATCAAGTGTTTTCTTGCTTTGAAAGAAAGAAGAGTGTAGCCGGCTGCAGGCCTTCCAAGAGGAGATGTTCCCAGAGAGCTGGGAAAGAGGCAAGCCACTTAGGAAAAAGTCAGCCCTAGATTCGCAAATTTGGGAGTGGTTGGTGCACCATGAGTTGAAGCTTGACATGGTGAAAGTTGGTGAGATCTTTGATAAACTTAGTATTGGGAGTGAAAACATGAGTAAGGATTGAACCATGGTGCAGATCACGTTGAGGAGTGAAGGAAGGAGAGAAATCATGCTTAATTCAACTCTGCATCTCTTAAACTAGCCCAGTACCTAGGATGTGCTCAATAAATGGTGCAGGCAGGCAGGCAGGCAGGCAGACAGGAAGGAAGGAGCCATTAGAATGGGGAGGAAACTAATATCACCAAGCATCAACTCTGTGTCATGCACTGTAAATATGTCACCACACTTAATTGTCCCCATGACTCTGCAAAACGTTGCAGAGAAAGGCCCAGCAGTTCAGAGATGGTGCCCAAAGGTACCCAGGTAGTAAGTCCCGGCTGTCGGACTCCCCTTACCTTGCATCTTATTCCCTGCAGGAGAAAGACAAAGTAGTTTCTCAGAGTGTAAGGGTAGAGAGAATTGGTTGATCAAAGGGGAAACAAGACCAAACCGAAGTTTGTTTGACTTCAGCGTTTCTTTACAAAAAGTGAATGGAACCCCAAGGGAGAAGAAATTAAAGATTTTGGATGGGGTGGGGCAGGGGATGACATTTGGGAGAATGTTTTGCTCAGTCCTACTGTGTGTCATCTCTAATTTATCCTCCATTTAAATTATTTATTTAGTGCCTGCCTGCCCTTTGGCAAGGGAAGGCAGGGAATGGCATTTCAGTCAAGGGGAATCATGTGGATGAATCGCTGGAGGCCTAAGATGCTTGGACTGTGTATCATGCATTTTAAGATTGTGTTTGGCAGCAGAAAACTAACCCCATGGCTTAAACAAGTAAGGGGTTCATCTTTCTCATGTAGTAGGAAGCCTGGTGTGGCAGTTTAATGGGGCCCTGGGGAAGGTAACCCTGTTTCCTCTTGCTATGACATCCTAAGATGGCTGTTGTACCTCCAAATATCGTGTCAGGATTCCAGGCAGGAAGAAGGGGGAAATGATGGACAAAGTTTTGCCCATTTATTTTGAGGACAAGCTTTTCTCTAGGACTTTTGCCTATCTTGAACCAGCCAAGGTAGGCAGGTAAGGCATTTCTCGGTGCCTTACCTTCAAGGGAAGGTGAGAATCTGAGTATTTCTTTCCCTCTCTGTAGTAGAGGAAGGCAAGACTGAAGTGGATTGCAAAGGGTGTTAATCAGTCTGAACTATGGAATCCAGTGCAGTGTTTAGGGAAGGTATAACTGGCCTATTGGTCAGGATGAATGAGAAGTGACTAGAGATGGGGCCAGTGGAGGGAACTGAACTGTGAGAGTCCTTGTCTCCAGCGTTGACTTCAACTGATTCTAAGAGCCCAATTGCTTGTGTCTACAGGAGACAGTCCTTTTACTGTAACCCTGGTTTTGGTATTGGCAAAAATCATGAGTCACAATCACTATCCGGAGCATGAAAGGGAGGAAAGAGAGAGGGAATAGGGTGGAATTGGAGGGAGGGCTAAATGTGCAATGTGTGCATGTATGATATTCATACCCTGACATATATCAAAATGTATAATTACAATGCACCAATAAATGAACATAAAAAAGCATGCGTCTATCTCTCCAGAAAGGTCTACTCTTAAATTTCAGGAGAATCTTATGGGTAAACATGTTTCATTTTGTTTTGTCTTGTTTTTGCTTTCTTATTGAATCCCTTCTCCATCCATCCATCCATCCATCCATCCATCCATCCATCCACTCACTAAGCATCTGTTATCTATATTCCAGACATATTATCTATGTGCTAAGTTTGTTTTTCCTCTCTCTCTCTTTTCCCCAGGCTGGGCCAAGACCTTTTCCAAACGTGGGAGCCTAAGGATGAAGAGTTATCTAAAACAGTTGCTATTTCAGTCCAGAACTTGAAGTTAAAAATGTTCAAATGGAAAAAAAAGTTTAAAAATATAGATGTGTATTTTTCTAAAACCCCATTAAGCTGTCAAGGGCCCTTACTGTGTGTTTCCTTTCCCATCGTTGCTACTCGGCAAGGTATGTGTGTGCCCTAAACAGAGTAGCCAGCCTCCTCTCCCTCGTCCTCCTCCTCCTCCTCGTCCTCCTCCTCCTCCTCCTCCTCCTCGTCCTCTTCTTCCTCTTCTTCCTCCTCTCCTCCTCCTGTGCCCCTCCTCTTCTTCCCCTCTTTCTGCTGCTGCTGTTAGTACTGGGGCTGTTCCCCAGTCTTGGAAGCCCAGGTGCTGGGCCTCCACTTCTTGGGGAGACTGCTAGATGGAACAGCAGTCCAGCTTCTCCATAGAGACAGGGACACACACAGCACCCTCCAGTGGTTCATTTACAGTGCCTGAGCCCAAATTCAAGCTGTAGCACTTACTAGAGGTGTAAGTTTGAGTGCTTAATGTCTCTGAGTATCAGCTTCTTTGTGTGTAGAATGAGGATTGACATTACCTGCACCTTTGTATTTCTGTGAGATGAAATGAATAGAACATGTAAGGCACTGGAGCAGCGCTGGGATTCCTGTTGGCCATTATTATTGCTACTGTACCCACCATTGCTATTGTCTTACTGCTCTCCATTCCTCTTCTCCAAATTTAGAGAGTCTTGGCATAGAAGTAGATGATAGGCCTTGAGTTCATATCCAATCACTTTAAGATGAGAAAATTAAATGGAAGAGACATTCCTGAAGCTGCCTGCTTAGGTAGTGTGGCGGAGTCAGACCATAGCTTCCACACCCTGGCCACAGGAATATTGCTTAGGTCATTCCTTCTCCTCTCTTCCCAGCCCACCCAATGCTTGCACCAAAGTGTTTCATATTTGCATTGTTTATAAATGTCCCAGCATCATAGCTTGTCTTACCTTGCTATTGTGCAGAGAACAGATAATGCACACATCGCTTGCTTTGTTCATTGTCCATC
>PVJS01000357.1:37967-67045 GCA_004027185.1 Glis glis
CGCCAAAAAAAAAAAAAAAAGAGATACTTCAATGGTGAGGACGACACAGGGTAGTCAAGAAGTGTGGTACTGGGCTCTCTCTCTCTCTCTCTCTCTCTCTCTCTCTCTTTGTGGTTCTCTCTCTCTCTCTCTCTCTCTCTCTCTCTCTCTCTTTGTGGTACTGGGGATTGAACCCAGAGGCATTCTACCTCTGAGCTATAACCCCAGCCTTTATTTATTTATTTATTTAATTTTGCAACAGGGCCTCACTATGTTGTTCAGGGCCTTTCTAAGTTGCTGAGGCTGGCTTTGAACCTGCAATCCTGTTTCAGCCTCCCAAGTATTGAGATTACAGGTGTGTACCATCACACCCAGCTGGGGCTGGGCTCTTGACTCAGATTCAAGGCAGTGTCTTGGGACCCTCTTTTTTCCTCAACTTCTCCTTTGACTAAATGGAACATGGCTTCAAAGGAAGTATTTACAAGAGGAGATTTGAAGATGAGGCAGAATACCTAGAGCACTTTCTAGTCCTTGGGATCATGCAATTCTGATATTTATATAAAAACAGCATCATTTGCAACCAGTAGATAAGAAGCAGAGGACCCAGGTTCTGGGATGCTGTGAGCTTTCCTGCATAGGGAGCTGGTGGGATTTAGGAGTAGCCCTACCAGAGGGAGATGCAGACATTACCCACATGTTTCCCTAGCTCATGGCATCGCCTCTGGTCTCTTCACCACATCAGCTGTTTAGAAATCAAGCTGACTAGTTGTTAGGTTTCCAGCGGTCTATGTGTGCTATGAGGGATTCACATGGGTGTGTCAAACTCCCAGCTTTGGAGAAGCGGTGCAAGTAAGTTTGGGAGATAAGCTATAAACAGATGAATACTTAAGTGCTAGCAGCTGTCAATGACAGTTTAGGACTTCCCAGCATAGCACAGGGTGAGGACCAAATGAATCACGGCCCCAGGCTGCTGTGCAAGGCCACTGTGCTGGAGTCAGAGGCAGGAGCTCTGCCCCCAGGACCACCAGCGTCTTGCTCTGTTACCTGGTGATCCTTGAACTTTCTGATCCTTGACCTGTCCAGATCTGTGAAGTGAGTGGTAGGCCTGGACCCCTAACTCCCGGTGTTCAAAAAATCTGGGCCCCCACATTCCTCAGTCTATAAATAAGGGATGCTCACTCCCCAGGCCTGCTTCAGCTCTCTCGTTCTGTATCTCTGAACAACAGTCCCTCAGTTCAGGGCTATGATTATGCTATGACTAAGGAAGACCCAACTACAAGAGTGGAGGCAGAACATCTGGGTGGTCAGGCACCATGCCTCACCCTCCCCTCTCGATGCAATCGCAGTGAGAGCAAGAAGAGAATGGGGTGTGGAGAGGACAATGAATGGGCTAAGGCTGCAGGACCTGGAGGACTCAGGACAGGGTTGTCTGCTGGAGGAGTACACAGCCCAAGTCCCTGGTTCACTGTCAGACCCACAGAGAGTGAGAACAAAAGCACTTTTATTTTTAGGAAAGCATCCTCAGAAAAACACTCTGAACTTGAAAACTGCGATCGTCTTCCCTCATTTACTTTATATGAAACAAGGGCTGAGACATTTCTAGCATTTTGCTCTGGCCCACTGGCCTAAACGAGAGCTTGTGGACGGCAGTAGAGGTGACTTTGTGGCTCAGCCTCCCTGGGCGCTGGTCTTCTGAGATGTCTGAACCACACACAACCCTCATTAATGCCCAAATGCATGTGACCCCACAAAACCAACCTCCTTTCTGCCTTTCAGGCTCAAGCCCTGCCTTCATCAAACATTCTATTAAAAGAGAAAGATTCTTTAGCAACAGAAACCCCATTTATCAGTCAAGAGGCTTAGGCTGCAAGGCCTAGAATCTTCCATGGGTCATGACTTACAGCAACAGCCACATACTATTACACTTAACAAAATGTCTGGAAGCAGACAGTGGTTATGATTGGTTAGTGGCCCATGATTTCAGCGGGTTCTGGGCTCTTCCTGTCCTTCCCATTTGCCATCTTCATGGTCACAAGATGGCGGCCGCAGTTCCAAACATCGCATCCTCACTTGAGGTATCAAAAGCAAGTGGAAGTTGGTAGAGGCCAAAGCCATTTCTTTTCACTTTCTCATTGATCAAGGAGGAAGGTGTTCCCAAATGGGATTCCTTCCTATTTCATTGGCCAGAACTAGATCAGATGCTAACCGTAGACCAATCAATCACTGGCTAAAGCAATTGCTTTGTTGATTGAGATCACTCATCCTCAGTGGGGGTGATATCGCTCTATAGGGGTAGAAATTGGTTCTTAGTGGTCCAAAGATATCTTATTCTTTTTATGTATAAGATGTATATATTCATACAGAACATAAACAGACATACAGTATATCTGTAGTATTAAATTTTCATGGGAGGATACATTAGGAAAAAATGTCTAAAAAGCTGCTTAAGGAGAAGGATTGGCTTAGACCAATCATGATTGATTGCTGACTCCTGAGTACATTTCTTTTGGCCTGGAAGACGGGAATGATGGCACCAATGGCCGGGCATGGTGGTGCATGACTGTAATTCCAGTACTTGGGAGGCTGAAACAGGACAATCGCAGGTCGAGACTAGCCTCAGTAACTTAGCGAGACCCTTAGCAACTTAGTGAGACCCTGTTTCAAAATAAAAAATAAAAAGGGCTGGTGGTGTAGCTCAGAGGTAGGGTGCCCCTGGGTTCAATCCCCAGTACCAAGAAAAAAAAAATAAAAAGGTACCAACAATGTCTGCCACATCCTGCCTAGAAAGAAACATGTTCTGTGGGGTGAGAACTTAGTAGGTTTGTGTGTAGATATGAAACTTCAGCTGGATTAAAAGGTAGAATCACTGACCTGCTCTCACAGATGGGTGGGGTTGGCTAACTATATGGTTGAACTGAGTTTGCAAGCTGAGGGCCAGAGCTGAATTCCTAGGGACAAAAATGGGAATTAACAAGGGGTTTGGGGGAAATAATAGAGACATTTAAAGGAGGGTTTTGTGAAGTCTGGCTGTGTGCTGAATGACTGTTAAATGACTCCAAATGTTTTTTCCCCTCTGTGTGGGGCTCCAACAAGATGAAGTCTATGGTTCTAGGTCATTAGCACTCTACTCCAGTAATCCCAGATCATTGAGCTCAGTGAAAAAGTGGAGGGGGCTGGGTGTGGTGGTGCTCACCTGTAATCCCAGTACTTGGGAGGCTTAGACAGGAGGATTGCAAATTCGAAGTCAGCCTCAGCAACTTAGTGAGGCCCTCAGCAATTTAGCGAGACCCTGTTTCCAAATAAAAAATAAAATAGCACTGGGGGTGTAACTCAGAGGTAGAATGCCCCTGGGTTCAATCCCCAGGACCACACAAAATAAAAATAAAAATAAAAAAGTAGAGGGAACCAGTCTCCCTAAGCAGATGGCTGACTCCTGCCAGTGCAAGGAATACGGGAACAAAAAGGGGTGGCTTGCCTTATTCCAAATACTCCAGGGTTTATCTCAGTCCCCCTTCGTTTTCCTTGGATGGTCAAGACCTTTTCTAGTCTTCACTGGACGGCTGTGCTTCCGGTCACTACCCTTGCTCTGAGCCAAGCAATATTCTCACCTCTGGAGAAGCTCTGAGTTTCGCTAAGCACTATTTGGTGGTGGCTTGGAGAGCTGAGGGGGATGGGCCAATGATGTGGAGCAACTGTGGAGCTTCCCATGGTTCTGCATCTACCACCGTGTTCATACGCACCCCATTTTGGTGATCCTGGAGTCTCATCTTGTAGACTCTAAATGCTGCCTAGATGTTTGCTCTGATGGCTTCTCTGGGGTCATAGGAAGTAGGGACAGGCAGTGCCACACATCATGGGAACCTAATTCCTGAAAGAGGACAACAGAATGGTGGTCTCTTCTGGAACTGGAAACATGGAGAATCTAAATGGGCGCTCCTTGTTGGGTATAGATTTCAGTGTCTCCTCTGTTTGCCTGGGCCCCCATAGCACACAGTAATTTCTCCTCCACTAGCTTCACTAAAAATCAAAGTAACCTTCTGGGAATGAAAGTATTGGTGACGCTTACTCCTTTCTTTACGCTTTTCTATAGACTGGGTTCCCAGCCCTGGCTGTAAATTTAAATCACTTGGGAAGCTTTTAGGCCAACATTGCTGCCCAGGTCCCAGCCTAGATCAATGAAATCAGAATCTCTGGGTGTGAGATACAGGCTTCAGAACTTTTTAAAACTTTCAGGTCAGCCGGGCATGGTGGCACATGCTTGCAATCCCAGTACTTGGGAGGCTGAGACAGGAGGATCGCAGGTTTGCAGCCAGCCTTACAACTTATGAAGCCCTTGGCAACTTTGTGAGACCCTGTTTCAAAGTAAAGAATAAAATAGGGTTGGGGGATAGCTCGGAGGTAGAATGCCCCTGGGTTCTATCCCCAGTACCACAAAAAATAAATAAATAAAACTCCCAGGTGATTGTGATGTACTACCAACACTGAGAAATTGTGTGTGTGTCTATCCATGCACGTGCATATATGTATTTTTCTTATAGTGAGTGCATACTTTATTTTTAAAATCTTAAAAGAAGTCACACGTAGTGGTGCACACCTTTAATCACAGTACTTGGGAAGCTGAGACAGGAGGATCACGGGTTTGAGGCCAGTCTCAGAACTTAGTGAGAACCTGTTGCAAAATTAAAAAACAAAACAAAACAAAAAGGCTAGGGATGTAGCTCAGAGATAGAATGCCCCTAGGTTCAACCCCTAGTACAAAAAAAAGAAAAATCGTAAAAGAAAATAAAGCAGTTTCATTTTGCAAATGAACAATAACCCTATTTCTGCTCAATTCTTTTAAAAAGTTAGCTTTTATATTTTTTCAAATTTTTTAAAATTTACTGTAAAGGAAACTACTAAATGCAAAGAGAAAGTTCATATTTTCAGTGCTGAGCTTCATGAGAAGTCAAGTAAGATATTAAAACAAAGTTGGAGCCGGGCGTGGTGGCGCAGACTTGTAATCCCAGTACTTGGGAGGCTGAGACAGGAGGATCCGGGTTCGTGGCCAGCCTCAGCTACTTAGTGAGGCCCTCCACAACTTAGTGAGACCCTGTTTCAAGATAAAGAATAAAAAAAATAGGACTGGGGGTGTAGCCCGGAGGTAGAATGCCCCTGAGTTCAATTCCCGGTACTGCAAAACAAACAAACAAAAAAAACAAAGTTGGTAAAATCATTTTAAATACATATAATTTATATTTCACTTTTTAAAATGAGGTAACTATATTTTCATGGCACTTTTATAAAGAGAGAAATAAAGAAAAGAAATTCTAAATGAGCAACATGTCAACCAAACCTGTAGTTTCTGGTGGGCACTACATACCCTGGCCATGTGCTGATCTCTAAATAGGTTCCTTATTTCTGTACCAACCCTGATGATAGTTGTTTCTGGTGGAAGCAGAGATTTTGTAACTACATGTTTTGTACCAGATGTGGTGGTAAAATAGTAGGTGTTTGGACTGAGGTCATTCAGAGAGGAAAATAGAAGCATAAAGGGTAAAGAAACATGATCAAAAATGGGTCTCCAGGCCTTGTGTGTTTATGTCCCCTCCCCTGTCCACTGGAGCAGCTGCTGCGGAGAGGTAACTTGGAAGACTTAGCCAAGGACCTTCCCCCCACTGACTAAGAGCAGGCATGGAAATGGCCTTCTTGGTTGGGGACCCAGAGTTCCTGGATGCTGAGGCGAAGAGGCCAGGAGGCTCTGACCTCTGGCAGTGTCGGCAACGTCCTGAGCCTGCAGGCCTCTTGGAGCAGGGGACGGGGCCAACCAACTTTCCAATATGATTAACTGTGTCCAGATTCATGATAGCTGTGTTGGTGACCAAGGTGACAGTCACATCCAGTACTTATTTCTCTAAACCTTGCCTTTTAATTTTATCGTGGGCCACTGTATTAATAAAGAACTTACCTAAAATTTCTTTGGGGGATAACAAGAGTGAAAAATAATAACTTTCCAGGCCCTTTATGGGCCCAGTGTTCCTATATTATATGCAAAGTATCTTAACTGCTTATGTGCCCAATTCCCAAACCTAATTATTCAGTGACCTAATGTCATAGTCTTCATCTCCTTAATAATAATAGCATCCCTCATATTCATGTGGGGTAACAAAGACCTTAGTTGTCAAAGAGCTTTGATATAGCTATTCATTGATCAATATTTTTCTCCCTTAAAATTATCCTCAAATATTTGCCCAAGAATGTTTTCTCTTAAGTAGATCATAAGGCCCTTGAGGGAAGGGACCATGCTATTGATGGTTCTCCTCAAGAAGTTTTTAATATGTTGAACTGTATTCAATTAGTGCCTAATGACTGCATGGCGACCAGCCAATGAGATCACTGTATTGCCAGTCCTTTTGGGCTTCATTCACAGCACTGAATGTCAGAATGACTGGTGTCCAGGCTGTAGTGAGAGCCGGAGAACCTTGAAGGAGTATTTGGGATTTGATCTAGTCCAGTGCTCTTGTTTTACAGAAACTGACACCCAGAGAGGTCACGCAACTTGCTAGTAAATATGCCCTCAAAAGGAAGAATCCAAATGAATGTGTCGCTAGGTGACTACTAGCCAGTCCACTTTCCCCTGGAGGGGCGGAGCCCTGGCAGCAAAGTTAACAAGGTTGGGATTATTGAACTCCATTTCAAAGGGAAAAAAAAAATGTCTGTGTATTTACTAAGGAAGAGCATGTTGCTAAGTGTCCTCTGCAAGAAGCAGGACACTTAGCAACACAATGAAGTGTGAAACTGTCATCACTCTACTTTGTGCAAAAACAAGACTAACAAGCTTAGCTGTCAGGTTGGCATCCTCCAGTGTAGGCCTTTGTGATG
Organism: Glis glis; assembly: GCA_004027185.1. NCBI lineage: Eukaryota > Metazoa > Chordata > Mammalia > Rodentia > Gliridae > Glis > Glis glis. The sequence continues at coordinate 44,805 of PVJS01000357.1, forward strand.
GGGAGAAGATGAAGACACCCAGTACCAGCTGCCCTCGAAAATGATCCATATAGCATTTCCAGGGTACCCTGGCATTTGGCTCGCCAGGGGCTTCCAGGAACCCAGTGAAAGCAAGCAGGTCTGCACAGCTGGGCCACCTCTCTGGGGGAGAACCATGCTTCTCCCAGTCCAGAGGCCTTTGTGGTCCCTCTTAGAGGAAACTGAGAAGCACTTTGGATCCAGCCTCTAGTAAGAGAATTGTCTTTGTTTGGGATACCCCATGAATGCAAGCCCACTGTGGAGCTCCTTGGCAGGAGGCCTCTACACCCCTCCCACTGCTCTGCAACACGCCCCTCCCTCCCTCTCTCCCCTCCCCCCTCTGCCCAAGCCCATTTGCTGTTCAGTAGCTGCCATTTTCTGCCTGGCTTCAGTTTCTACTCTCCTGAGGTCCTTGCTCTAGGGCCCCCATCTTCCCCCTTACCCCAGCCAGCCCATGAAAGCTGATGAGCACGGGCTTCTGCATCCTGCCGGCCTCACTTCAAAGCCCACCTTGACAACCTGGTGCACCAAGGGGTGGGAGGTGAGGCTTAGCCCTTCCCCATTCTAGCTGGGGAACAGCAAGCAAGGTATATTAACTTTTCTTTTTCTTTTTGAGGCATTGGGGGTCGAACTCAGGATCTCACACATGCTCCGTAAGCGTTTTACCACTGAGCTACATCCCTAGCCCCTTTAAAAAATATGTATTTTGAGACAGGGTCACTAAATTGCCCAGGCTGGCCTTGAACTTGCAATCCTCCTGCCTCAGCCTCCCAAGTAGCCAGGATTTCAGGTGTGCACCACTGTGCCTGGTTTCTTATCTTTTTAAACCAATTTTATTGTGATGGAGCTTGTATTTTTAAAAAAAAACATTCATTTTAAGCACTTAGTTCAATGACTTTTGACAAGTGTACAAACACCCATGCAACACCACCCCATCAAGAAATAAGAATTTCTATTACTCCGAATACTCTCTTCCCCAGCACCCCAGGAAACCACTGACCTGCCTCCATTATTATTTAGCCTTCCCTGTTCTAGAATTTCATATAAGTAGACTCACGTAGAACATTGTTTTGTGTCTGGTTTATTTTCCTCAGCACATTTTTGAGATTCATGCATATTGTTGCCTGCATCAGTAGTTTGTTTTTATTATTGAATGTGCCACAACATTTTAATCTATTCATCTGTTGATGGATATTTTATTATCTAGTTTGGGGCTATTATGAATAAGGCTGTGATTAATATATGTGTGAATGTCTTTGTGTAGGCATAGGATTTTTTTTTCTCCCCTGGGTAAATATCTAGGAGTGGAATTCTCCAGTCATATGGTAAGAGTGTGTTTAACCTAATTTTTCAAAAATCTGATAAAATTATCAATAGGTATTGGATCATTTCACACCCTACCATCAGTCCATAAGAGTTCTAGTTGCTCAACATCCTTGTCAACATTTGGTGTTGTCAGTCCTTTTTATTTCAGACACTGTCATGGGGTGTAGTGGTATCTTACTGTGGTTCTAATTTGAATTTCCATAATGACTAATGATGTTGAACATCTTTTCATGTGCTTATTTGGGCATTCATATATCAAGGATGTTATTTTTAACTTTGAATTTCTTCTTGTTTGCAATGGGAAGATTAATATCTTCCTAACCCTCTTCAAAAGGGTGATAATATCTGACATGAAAATATTTTGGAAACTCTGAAAATCAGCATAATGTTAGAAGATTCTTTCTCCAAAATGAGACACTTCTATTGGGCAATAGACCCCAGGAGTACTCATGGTTTTTGTCAGATATCACTTTGTTATCCTCACCAGTTCGAGAAAAGTCTTGGCTCTCTCTTACCTAATTTATGAACTCTAAGATCCTTATTATGTTTAAAACTCATGAGTAGCAATCTCTCCCCTCCCAACATGGCCAGGCCTCATTATTAAAGTTTGTCTATTTATGGGTCTTTTATTTGGTCCTGTATTAGAATTTGTGTAGGTATGTTTGTCTTAAGTTCCTAGCATATAAGACTTCTGAGGCAAGGCCCATATCTTATTCATCTCTGAGCCCCCAGCAGAGCCCAGCTAGTTCTTTGAACATAGGTGCTTGCTCAATGTGTGTTGGGAGAATGAGGAATTGAAATTCCTCTGTGTCTCTGCATCATTGGCAACTGTGAGCCATTTCATGAGTACGTGTTCTGGGTCTCTCTTGAAACATAAGCAGTTGTTAACAATTCCTTTTGAGTCTACAGACAACTTTTCTGTATAGTGTCCTTACTGATCTACTCAGTCTTCAAGTTCTTCAACTTTTCATGATGGTCTCTTGGTCATCAGGGAAGATACTGTCACCACGTATTCTAAAGGGGCATCTTCAGAATGTAGTTGGTTGTCCTGGGAAGGATGATAGAAAGCAGAACTTTCATGGGGGTGTGAGCACCCTGGTGGGCGAGGGCTGGACTCACACCCAGGATATCAGACAGTGGAGGAGGAACCTGGACTGGAACTTCAGCCAGTGAGATTTCAGAGTTGTGGTGTTGCCCTCCTGGGACCAGGGGTCTAGGACCAAGAACCAAAGTAACCTGGAAAAATAGACTGTGGTGGAACAGAGAAGGCAGGAGGCTGACCATGGCCAAAGGTGAGCTCTGTATTGTGAGGGCTGAAGGACCTCATGGAGATCCTGCCATTGCACATGAAAGAAAAGACCTTGGGGGTGTCCTGATGCCACTACTTGGTCCAACAACTTGACTTCTGCAGGAGGAAGAATCAGTCTAGGAATAAGAGTTACAGCTTGTCAAACAAGTAAAAAAAAAAAAAATGGGGCAGGGAAAATGCTAAAGAAGGGCTGTACACATCAGCTCACTTCTTAGCCTCGCTATATACAAAATGATTAACACAGCCCTTGTCTCCCCCATGTAGAGTTGACCCTTACCTGGGAGGGCTAACCCGTGTCCTGGGCCCCCACTGTCTGCACACCTGCCTTCATGTTATCTGCTCTCACCTTGTCCAGCCTAGGGGGAGAGCTAGTAAAAACTGGAAGACTGGCCTTCCCCAGCCCAACCTGGTACCCTGTCCAAAACAGCCCAGAGGTGCAAGTGCATGGTATGACTGCCAGTCATCATCATATGGTCCCAGATGACCTGCTCCTCCCGGGTGCTCCTCCCAGACTCCTTCCTGGGGTCTGAAATGTCCCCATTCACAGAATCAAAAAAAAAAAAAAAAAAAAGCAGGGCTACTCATTGCCTAGGCCATTCTCTAAAGCAAGGATATGTATGACAACGTGGACTGGAGATGGGCAAGTTTGCCTCAATCTTCAAATACAGATGACTGGGCGGATTCCAGAAATTTTGGTGGCAGGGGAGAGAGAATTGGGAGTGACGAGAGAAACAGAGATACACAACGTACCTCAGCCTAAACTCACTGCACTGTGAGCCTTTCTCCAGTCTCATCTCACTTAACCCCCCCCACGCACCCGCTTCGTTCTGCCTCCTAAAAATAGTTATCCTAGAAATAGTGAATATTTATTGCGCTCTTCAGATGCCTGATCTCATTTAATCCCCACACAGCTCTAAGCGAGCATTGTTATGATCCCATTCTGCAGTTCCTTGCTCTAGGTTTATAGCTGGTAAGTGCCAGAGCTGAGCTCCAGAGCTGCTGCCCCAGGAGCCCCATTGACATCCACTCATTCATGCACTTATTCCTTTACCAGGGAGTGGGCCAGGGATCCAGAGACAGGCACACATAGATCCTGCCCTCGAGGAACTCACGCGCTAGTGAGAAAAACACTCACATAAGCAATATCCATACTACATCATGACGAGTACCACAGTAGGGCCCCACGAGTTAGTCATGTTGCGCTTGATGGATCAGCTCTGGGAGGTGCCCTTCTGTGTGTAATCTGTCTCATTCCACAGTCTTTTGTCGTCCTCTGAGATGCTGATGTTCGTGTTTGTGACCTCATCTGATACCCTCTGACATGCTTTTTCTTGTCCTTCTGGACTTGGCTGCCCTCCAGCTCCGTTCAGCACCCTATCAGGTCCGAGTCAGGTGGGGAAGGCCCTGAGACAGGCCTGGGGTGCCAGTTCTCACAGCTCTGCCTCTGCCCAGCAGTTGGTCCTTGGACCAGTCCCTTAATATTCGGAGGCCTCGGTTTTCATGTTTTGTAAAAGAAAGCCTGAGATTCGATGCTCTCTGAGGTCCCTTTAACTGTTTTATGAACTGGTCCTAGTCTCTAACATGGCATCAAGACAGAAGGAGAAGGGCCGAGTGGTGTCCTTACCCAGAACTTTTCAGTAGCCCACCTTTTCCTTCCTCCCCTTGCCTAGGCCTCCCTCCTGGTAAGCTGCCTTCCTTCCCTGTGCCACTCCTTCCTAGCAGGTACCCCCTCAGGTGTGCTCGGGCCGGGTTCCACCCCGGGTTATAGCCCACCAATCGCTGACTCTGAGTGGTCTTCAAGGGCTACTTCACTCTCATCTGTGGTCCAAAGGACAGCTCAGGCCCCCGTGGAGGCAGAGAGAGATGAACTCCTAGCACCGGCCCGGGCCTGATTCACTTGAGTGAGCTGGCTGCCTCCCTGTTCTGGGAACCCAGACTTCCTTTCCAGCAGTGGGTGGTTACGGGCTGCAGGAGGGAGGCTTGCTGGCTGCCACAGGCCCACACTCACCCTTGGTGAGGCCGAGTTTATTATTTAATACTGGCACCCCAGAAATAGGTGTGGGGGCACTTTCTCTGTAGAGAGGTCTCATGGGTGTTTTTGTAGCTTGGGTTGTTATTCTTTCTTCCCTCTTTCCCCAAATCAGCCATGAGTCAGAAACTAGTGCTCATGCCAAGATAACATAACCTCAGGCTACAGAGACTTATAGAGGGGAAGGGGCATCTCTTGGAAAATTTAGCTAGCAGTGGATCTGGCCCAGGTCAGACACACATGTCTTCAGATACCCCAGTGTCTGAGGTCCCTGACTTGCAGCCTGGTATGTCCTTCACACCCAGCTCTAGAGAGTCCCTGTTCACAGCACCTGCTGTCACTTCCACAGCAGAGGGGTCCTGAGCTGGATCTCAGTGTGTCATGGATTGCTGTGCTCTGGAAGGGGGCATCTTAAATACTTCAAGCCAGAGCCATAGGCTTTGCTTTCTTTGGGTTCCTGCCATTTGCTTTAATTCTGCTCTTTTTGGGGGGCGGGTACTGGGGATTGAACCCAGGGGCATTCTACCTCGGAGATATACCCCCAGTCCTATTTTTTTTATTCTTTATTTTGAAACAGGGTCTCACTAAGTTGCAGAGGTCCTCACTAAGTAGCCGAGGCTGGCCGCGAACCCGGATCCTCCTGTCTCAGCCTCCCAAGTACTGGAATTACAAGCATGCGCCACCATGCCTGGTGCTAATTCTGTCCTTGCAAATGTCTCTTCTGTCAATAGAAGGAAAGTATATAAGGGAGCACAGCCTTCTCCCAGATTCCAGGCCTCTCAGTCAGTCTCGTGGGCAGCCTTCCTCCCAGGGGAAGGAGCAGGTGCTCTGCCTTGTATGATTTTTAAGCATTTATTACATATCTGCTGTTACTCAAAGCTTAGTAGTGGGTCCCCCTGAATGTAAAAGCTATTTCCGTTAATAAATACTTAACAATGCATTTACTATGTGCAGAGGATGTGGGTGTGAATAAGAGATAAGTCCTTGCCCTCTGAGAGCTTATGTTCCAGCAGAATGTGAATCTATGGTAAGGATATGAAAATGTGCAAATATGAAAGGAATCAGTTTCTCATCTTTAAGGAGTTACAACGTTGGAGGGAAAATAGAACATGCTGCTTGTATTAGGGTTCTCCAGAGAGGAGACAGGATGTGCGTGTGTGTGTGTGTGTGTGTGTGTGTGTGTGTGGAGAGAGAGAGAGAGAAAGAAAGGGAGACACAGACAGTGACTGAGATAGATACACACACACACACACACACACACACACACACACACACACACCACACACAACCACATGGGTTTCTTATGGGAACTGGCTCACATGATCATGGAGGTAGAGACATTCCACCATCTGCAGTCTGCAAATTGGCACCCCAGAAAGCTGGAGGTAAAATTCAGTCTGAGTTCAAAGGCAGGAAAGCCAGATGCTCCGAGGCCTGAGGGCAGGAGAAGATGGATGTCCTAGCTTAAGAAAAGAGAATTTGCCCTTTCTGTAACTTTTCATGCTATGCATATCGTCAAGGAATTGGATGCTGCCTGCCCACATTGGTGAAGGCAGACCTTCTTCACTCAGTCTACTGATTCAAAATGCTGATCTCTTCCTCATAGACACACCCAGAAATGTTTTATCAGCTCTGGGCATCCCTTAACCCAATGAAATTGACAGGTAAAATTAACCATCAGAGTGATCGGCTGATAATAGTTTATCTAAACACCATGGCCAATGTTTCCAGCCAGCCAGCCAGCCATCTGTGGCTGGGAAGAGTGGTCCCCGATTCCATTATCTATGCTGACAAGGATGTGTGGTGGGGAGAGCTCCGGAGCTCTGGGCCCAAGTCAGCCCTCCTAGATGTGATAGATGTGGTTCTAGGCTCTGCCAGGCTCTGGCCCATGGCTTGAGCAAGCTCCTTAACGTTCCTCAGGTCTCAAGGCCCCTCATTTGCCTCGCTTCCTTCCTTCACCCAGTTGTCGAGAGGACAGATAAGTTAATATACACGAAAACTGTTGGCAATCTATAAATAGCACCGAAGTGTAGTTATTATTCTTGAGACAAAAGGTCAGTATTCTAAAACATAAAATTTTCCAGATGTGGTGCTGGTTTTCTTTGTATTCCCAGGGACTAGAGAGTTCATACAGTGACAAATGTATCCATGTCAAAATTATTGGGCCAACTTTCCACCATGACCTTCAACCAGACCAGGGTCAATTTTAAGTGGAGTTTGCAACCATTTCCACAGAGGCTCATTTCCAAACTGGTGACTGGTACTTGAAGTCTCTAATGAGACTGTTCCCACTTTAGCTTAAGTTAGATGGAGTTTTGGTCACTTGTTGAATGAAAATACCCCACCTCGGTGAGAATGAGGTGCACAAGTTCTGACAGGATCATTCATTCATTCATTCAGCAAGCAGCTGCTGGGCCTGGGGCTCTGGGAAGGCAAGGTGGTGGAGATGGGTGAGTCTGTGGTGCTCAGGGAGCTACTGAACTGTGGAGTCCCGAGACATCAAGTCAGCACTCCAATAGAGGGAGAGAGTGCTGGGGTAGCAGGTGGCAAGGGAGCCACGGATGAATTAAGAGGAGCACCTCACCTGGACTGGGGGCAACAGTAGAGGTTGAGAAATGCTTCGGGGAAGAACTGCTGTTCACACCAGTAACTACTGGGTGAGCTGGAGTCTGCTGTGAAGGGATGGGGTGGGAGTGTGGCAGGAGAGGTTCCAGACAGAGGAAACAGTATATTCAAAGGTGTCCAGGTGGAAGCACAGCTGGAAACTAAAACCAGTCTGGGGCCTGGAGGGTGGGGGGCAGGAACGATGTATCCAGAGATGAGGCTGCGGCGCTGGCAGCCTCTGATCATTAAGGATCCTGTGTGCCATGGTAAGCAGTGGGTTGGACTTCCTCCTTGGGAAAGGTGACCCTGCATCCCGGTTTGTCAGGGACAGTCGTAGTTTATGCCTCTTGCCTTGTGAAATGATTAATGACACCATCTCCTTTCACTCTCCAAAGCTTCCTGGGTTGGATGATAAAGTCTGTGGTCGCCTATCTTTAGGGCTGCCGGCGGGCAGTGGAGCAAGGCAGTGGCTGGGAGGGTGTGGGGAGAGAAGAATTTCAGCTCTCTCTAGGATGTTGGCGAGTGTGGGCCCAGACAGCCATGCTCAAGACTGGAATGGGATCATTCCTGCCTTTAACATAACTATGCCCTGAAAACCAAAGGAAGTGGTTGAGTTCTTAGCCTCATAGATTTCTTTTTTCTTTTCTTGGTACTGGAGGTGGAACCCAGAGGCATTCTACCTTTGAGCTACACCCCCACCCTATTTTAGTTTTTATTTTGAAACAGGGTCTTGCTAAGTTGCTGAGGCTGGCCTTGAACCCTCAATCCTCCTGTTTCAGCATCCCAAGTACCTCGTAGATTCTCTGTGATTACCAGCCCCTCTTCCAGTCACCCAAAGAAGTTTAAAGATAGAATATTTGGAATGGGACACCCTGAAGGTTCTAGGGTCAGTTTTAAAGTAGCAGAGTCAGGAGATGCCAGACGTATGGGGCAGCTTCCTTCTGGAGGAGAAGCAGAAAGCCAGCAGGACTCTCCTTCAGTAGAGGCTGGGGAAGGATGGGCAGCTAAAATCCCTAACCTGGCGAGGCGCCACTCAACCCCCCACTCTCCCACCCCAGGTCTCATAGGGACGGGACCAATACTCTGGGGACACTCAGGCCTGTTCTCCTGCCTCTCTGCCTTGGAAACTGGCCAGTACCCAGTTGCCCTGGGAGTCAAGGGCCTCCTGGGTGCTCAGCTCCCCAAACCCCGTTCCCAGCAGAGGAGGCCTGTTATCAGAGTTAATGAGGGTTACTCATGGCTTAAGTGCTGTTTCCAGCCTAGAGTTGGCATTTCTGCTCAGGCTCTGCCTCTCCCACGGTAATTAACTAATTAACTATCAACAAAGGGGTGATGTAATTATGACACAGTGAGCCAGGCTCCTTATCCTCCCACCCGAGGACCCCCCTGAGTTCTCAGAATCAAGAGAGCCCAGCCTGAGTTCAGTAGGATTTCCTGGGCCTGGGATGCTCACTCAGCTGTGTTCAAGGTCTTTGCCCCAACCCCTTCCTTCATCCACAGGCCAGGCTGTGGCTGGGTTGGCTCCAAGGATGGGACTGGATCCTGGAGAAACCCACTTAGTGCTAACCGCCGTGTGTCCTTACAACATGCCCAGTGCTGCGGCCTGCAGTCAGTCAGGAGGCTCTCTGAGTTTGCTTCCTCATCGGTAACCAGACTTGGCAAAAGCTGTCATATTAGTGATTGTAGAGAACTCCACAAAGCACTCTGCAACCCTTCCCTGTACAAAGGTGCAAACTGAGGCCAGGCAAGTAGAGCTGGGGTCAGAATCCAGGGTACCGGAGCCCTCTGTGACTCATGAAGGGAGGGCACCTCTGGCTGGTTGGTGCTCTCCCAACAGACAGACACATCTAGCAGCACGCCATTCACTCCGCCCTGGCTTCCCAAGGTGGAGGGCCAAGAGCTCCATGAGCAGAGGGCTAGAGGCCAGGAAGCTTCAGAAGGCATGACTCGGGACCCTTAGCCAGGGAGTCCCTGGAGTTGATGTCCAGCACAGGGGCCCAGCATCCTCCTGGGCTGGGAACTGAGCAGCCACGCGGTGCCAGCTGGTCCCCAGCTTTGTATTATCATATGCCTTACCAGCTGCCTCCATGTCCCTGAGATGCCTGGCAGCACATTGTGCAAAAGCTCTTCCATACCAGACTCTTGATGCTCACCCTGGAATTTGAGACAAAATAATCATGGAACTTCACCAGAACTGGCTGCATCGTCTTCTGTTTGTGAAGTATCCCCGTCTCTGCTGTGTGTGCCCCTAGGACGAGCCTCAAGCCGTGTTCACCTCTGAATCCCCAGAGCTCTTAGCACAGGACCTCGATTGAGCAGCTGCTCAATCAAGCTCATATTATCAATCACGGACTCTGTCTGACTTCTCATTTCTTTCCAGATCCTGTCAGTGTGATTTCTAAACATGTTAACATCGCTGTAATGGCATTCAAGTGCTATTTGATTCTCAAAAATTTTTTATTTGACATTATTTTATCTATTACACACTTCACTGCATAATCCACATACTTGTCATTGTTAATAGCTACACTGGATTCCAGGGGCCCAATGTCCCATGCTTTGTTTAAGCATTCCCTGATCATTGGACATTTGGGTGGCCTCCAGTGTTTGAGCACTATAAATAGTGCTGCAGGGCCACCTGGCTTTTCTCCCCCTCACCTGGACACGAGGAGGTAGGTGAGATGGGGGTGGAACCCTTCTCCCCTACATTCCCAGAAAGGTTCCTCTTCACTCGACTTTCCTGGGCTGGGGGAAGCAGATTAATGCTTGCTGCCTCTGTCACAGACAGGCCAGTATCTCAAACTGTCATAGGAAGGCTTCTTATGTGGCTGTGGTGCCCCAGCAGTGGGAAAGAGTGTTCAGCTGCCTGAAGCCCCTGGATCCTGAGAGCTGTTTCCTCTGGAGCTAGCTTCTCAGGTATGGTGGCCTTGTTGGGACATCTCATCAGAGAGGCTCTAAGGGTGGACATATAACATGGCTTGTATTCCTGGTAGGTCATTTCAAGGTTACACTGGGAATCATACAACATCTGAGCTGAAAGGTGACCTTTCCATTTTACAGCTGAGGACATAGAGGGCCAGAGAGGGGAAGTTACCTTCTCAAGATCGCTCAGCTGTTGGCAGCAGAGCTGGCCCAGGACCCCAAGGCTCACCCATATCCATGCTAGGCCTTGACATTCTTTAGCCTTCCCAGTGGAGCATGGTTACGGATTACTCACCATAGCTAAGGTACTAATTCTCAATAAATTGAACTATAGATTTAACATAATCCCAATCAAAACCACAGCCAGATTCTCTGCAGATATAGCAAGTGGATTCTAAAATTTCTATGGGAAGTTAAAGCCAAAGCAATTTTGAAACAGAACAAAGTTGAAAATTTATGTTACCTGATATCATAAAACTATGGTAATCATGACAGCAGGGTACTAACATAAAGATAGGTAAAGTGTATAGAAACAGACTCACACAAATATGGTTTATTTGTGTTTGACAAAGATAAAATGGCAATTCAGTGGAGAAAGGACTGTCTTTTTAGTAAATGATGCTGTAGCAACTAGATGTCCTATACAAAAACAATAAACCTTAACTCATACCTCATACCTTATCCAAAAGTGAACTTAAAATAGATCATAAAACTAAATGTGAAATGTACAACTATAAAACTCTTAGAAGAAAACATAGGAGAAAAATCTTTGTGATCTTGGGTTAGGGAAAAAGTTCTTAGCTATGGCAACCAAAGCATGATCCATAAAAGAAAAATAATCGATAAATTGAATTTTGGCCAAATTAAACACTTTTACTTTTACTCTTGTGAAAGATATCTTCATGGGAAGAAAATATTAGAGAAAATATTTGCAGATCACATATCAGACAATAGACATATGCAGAATATAAAAAAATCCTTAGAATTCAATAAGAACAGAAACAACTACAGTTTTTAAATGGACAAAAGATTTGAAAATATGCTCTGCTAAATAAGATAATGAACATGTGAAAAGAAGCTCAACATTATTAACCATCACATACCTATAAGTATGGCTAAAAATACTGATAATACCAAATGTTGGCAAAGATGCAAAGCAATAGAACTCTTATGCATTGATGCTGGGAATGCAAAATGGTACAGCCGTTAGGGATTTCTTAAAAATCCGGGTTATTTCTTAAAAAGTTAGAAATATATTTACCATACAACACAGCAATCCCACTTCTAAATATTTATACTATGGAAACAAAAACTTATGTTTACACAAAAACCTATACACCAATGTGTAGAGCAACACTATTCATTATGTCCAAAATCTGAAAACAAGCCAAATGCCCCACATTAAATGAATGGATAAATGAACTATAGTACAGCCATACAATGGGATATGACTTTGCAATAATGATAAATGAACTATTGATATACACAACAAGTTGAATGAACTTCAAATGTGTAGTGTTAAGTGAAAAATGCCAGTCTCAAAAGGTTATGTACTGTATAACTCTATTTATATTGCATTTTGGAAAAAGGCAAAATTATAGTGACAGAAAATAGATCAGTGGTTGCCCAGGCTTTGGGATGAAGGGAGTGTCTAAATGCAAAAGAGTAGATGAGGAAATTCCTTGTGGTATTGAAGTTGTTCTTTGTCTTGTTAGTGGTGGTGATTACAAGAATCTGTATACATATTAAAACTCAGAGGACTATACATCCAAGAAAGTGACTTCTAGTAGTATGTAGGTTAAAGCACAAAGAGCTGTCAAAGTATTTTTGTATTATTTACTTATCTGAGTGTCCTAACTACCCTTAGTGAATTCATTGGACATTTTGAAGAAGGAATAGAGACTATTCATTCATTTGCTAATATAAGAAATATTTGCCATTCCAGTAGGTAATTCTTCTGGAGACTAAATTGTCCTACCCGGTCCCCAGAGCTTATAATTTTCCATTTCAACCCTCCCTGTCCCCAGAGAGCCACCTCCTGCTGCAGCTTCCTGGTCACACCAGGACAGGGCTCTGGTCTCTGTAGAGACAATTCCTGGGCTCTGGAATGCTGCACCAAGCGTTAGGGAGCCTGGCAGCAGCAGGTTTCTGTGTATCATGTCCACAGTCTGCCTGGGCCACCTTTTGTAGGGGTGGTATTTGGCCTTTCTGAAAGACAAAAGGGACCCTCTGGATGTGGCTCAAGTTCTCTTACTGGTTTCAGGCTATTTTTGCTGTAAGTCTCCCCCCCCACACACACCTCTTTCTCTAGTGATTAGAACCAACCCAAATGTGCGGAGGGGTGGTATAAACAGGAGTAACATATAAGCAAGAGGGGCAGGTGAATAGGCAGGAGAGATATGTGGGGAGGGGAGGCAGCAATAATTTATGCTGGGTGCCACCCTAGACCCTAGTCATTGTACGTAGGTAGTTCTTTGAGTCCTCCCAATAATCTCATAAAACAGGTGTTTCTCCCCTGTAGACAGCTGACATAATTGATTGTGGCAAGGGTCTTTTTAAGAGACTTACCCTATTCCTGTCAGGGGTCAGCATGATAACTGGAGAGTCCTAAGGAGTTCCCCGGCCTGGGAAGGGGAAACTCACCTCAGGGCCCCCAGGGCCCTTGGCTCTGTGATGAAAAGAATTTCAATACACGCCAGTCAGAGAAAAGACAGAGGTTTAATTCAAGAAAAGTGGAGATACACATTCAAGGGAAAACGCGGGCCACCTTGAGATGAGAGAGCAGCCCAGACCTTTCCACAGTACTTTTTTATAGGCACTCGAGATGGGGAGGGGGTTGGTTAGAGGTTCATGGTGGGAAAATGCCTCCTTTTCTTTGAAGTTTTACGTGGGCAAAAGATGTGGATTCCCTCGAGATGGACTTTCCGGGAGTGGAGATGAGAAGTCTTGACCAAAGGTACAACTTTTTCCTGGGATCCTCCCCCAGGAAACTGAAGCAAGCTGAGTTCTGACAGAAGGTGAAGTGCGCTCTCTCGGATCTAATCGTCTCAGGAATTTTCAGATATGAAGCTAGCCCACCGTGATTTTAAAGGCCTGGTTTCCACCTAAGCAAATGGGCTCTGAAACTCAAACAGCTGCAGGCCAGAGTAGCCAAATCATGAGCCCACCCCTGCATGTGTGGCAGTTTTTCTTCCCAATTTGTCTCCATTCTACCTAAAATTTTATCTCCTCTTCTACCTCATCATTCCTATAGCTAGGAAAGGACTGAATAGGGCTTCTAGCTCAGGTCTTTGGGGCTCTGGAGACCAGGCACTTCCCCATCCTACCCTGTCTCCAGGCTGCATGAGCGCAGGCAGGCAGCCAAGCTCCCCCATGGTCCCCTGGCCTCACTGGGCAGCTCCGGCGGCAAGGCTGGGAAGAGACAGCATGTCGGGAGTGGTCGGGCCTCCCTGAGCCTGGATTCCTAACTCACATGGCTTTAGGCAAAGAGCTCTTTCCTCCTTTGCCTTAATTTGCAGGGACTTAAGAGGGGTAGAATTTAAGAGTCTCCTTCCTATCCTTCCCCAGCATGATAAATAATAACCCAAATATCTACTAGAGGCTACAGGATGAGCCTGATAAATCCTGTTCTGAGTTGGCCTGCGGACCACCTGACAGTTCCTCAGCACATTTTGGAGGCTCTGTCCTCTACCCTGCAGGCCCAGCCTTGACTCTGGGCCCACGGAGAACATGAGAGTCATCAGGTCAGGGGCTTCTAAGGAAAGTCCCATGGGAGGGAGGGTCAGGGCCAGGTGCATGGTGAGCAAAAGGGAAGGGACTGGGTGCAAAGACTTCTCTGGGCCCTGCAGGGTGGGCTGGGGCTCATGGGGCAGAGGGGGTGCTCCTGTCTCTTTCCAGTCTATGAAGCCTGTTATGTTTGGCTTATGACACGACTGCCTCTTCTGAGCCCAAAGGAAACATGTCTCGTCTCTGGGGCAAAGGCTTCTTTCTAGAAGGCAGAGGGGACTTTGGGGTGGAGATGGCCTCGGGGCAGGTCTCAGGCACTAATCTCTTGAGGGAGACAGAATAGGTGAGAGTCAAGGTCAGGCATAGAGAAAGTGGCACGAGGTTGACTGTGAAGAGCTGGCCTGGTGACCAGCATGAGCCCAGAAGGGCAAATGAGGCATGGAAGGAGACACAGGGACTCTGCCAGGGTCTGTGGCTCAGGGGTGGCTCTGCACAACCTGAAGAGACCCACCACAAGGCAAGCTCATGGCACTAAGGGGCTGGGGAGATCACCAAATGCTCTAAACCCAGGGGCCAGCGGAGCCAGGTCTCTGTGTCAGGGGCTGGGTGCAGATGAGAGCTTGCTCATGGGAACTGAGGGCACGTCCCTGGTGCTTGTCCCAAAGCAGGTGACAGAGCGCCCTGAAGGAACTGACTTGGATCTGAGCCCCTGAGCCTGCGTGCTGGGGACGAGAGCCAGGACTGGCCTCAGGTGTGGACTGGTATGCTGGGCTTGCCAGAGGGGTCAGAGGCCCTGCTGGGGGACTGGAGTGAGGGGGTGAGGAGCTGGAATGAGTGACAGCCCGCTGTGAAATGCCCTGTTGGGGAGCAGGGGTCAGATCGTCAGATATCAATAGCTGTGTGGCCTATACATAGGGCCATACGTCCCCTGGAATGGGGTTGAAAAAACAACGTAAGTGACAATAACACACAAGGTGCCTAATGCCTAGTGGTCGAGGGAAGGAAAAGGGGTCTAACTTGTTCAGGTAACCTCTGCTAAGGAGACGAATGAAGTGTTGACCAGTGGTCTCAGCATCCCTGGGGGGCTCGTCAAACTGGTTTGTTGCTGCCCACCCCAGGGAATCTCCAGGTCTGTAGCTCTGGAGTAGGCTCAAAGAAGGTGTGTTGCTGCTGGTCCAGAGACCACCCTTGGAGAAGTGCTAATATAATGGGGTGGGATCTGGAGGCAACACTTTGAATGGGGCAAGATTCTAGTCCCACCACTTACTTTCTAGCTCTGGGTGGGACGTTGAGCAACTCCTTGTATCTCAGTTTCTTTACCTCTAATATAAAGATAATTGTACCTTAGGGTTGCTGTGGGCTATTGTAAAGATTAAATTAGTTAATCAGCATGTAAAGGGGTTCTTAGAAAGGTGCCTGATAACATGTAAACACTCCAGAATGTTAGCTCCTAGTATATGCTAGGCTCTTTTGAAACACATCATGTCTGGTAATGTATGCCTATAATCCCAATACTTGGGAGGCTGAGATAAGAAGCTCGCAGGTTAGAGACAAGCCTTAGCAACCTAGGGAGACTCTCAGCAACCTAGTGAGACCCTGTTTCAAAACGAAAATAAAAATAGGGCTGGGGATGTAGCTCGGAGATAAAATGCCCCTGGGTTCAATCCCCAGTACCACACACACACACACACACAAAAATAATAATAATAAATAAAACACATCAAGTCAGTTGTCAAAAGACTCTTCAAAGTTAATATTATCATTTTACAGAGAAGGAAATGCATCAGAAAGATGAGGTGTGCTGGGCCACTAGGATCTGAACCCAGGTCTTCTGGCTCCATAGTTAGGTCTCACAGCTTCCTTCCTGTCCCCCTTTCTCTAAACTCTGAACCCTGACACTGGGTGGACCCTTACAGCTAAATGAAGACTTGGGCTGCCTGGTGCACCAAGCACCAGAGCTTGGGTGCTTAGAGGGAGAGGGAAGGGGGGTGCTGAGGAGGAAGTTTGTGTGGGAACCAGGCACAGAAGCTACTCAGGATGCAGAGTGGGCATTCGTGTGTGTTCAGAGGACAGCTATGCAAGGTGACTCAATGTTTTGCCCACACATTCCCTCTTTTCTCTTGGCTTTCTTCGCTGATTGAAGTCATCAGCAAATGATGTGGCAGGTGCAAATGGTTCACCCACTGATGGCTTACCCAGCCCTGGAGGGGCTCCTCCTCTCTGCCTAATATGGACAGGAAACCCAGCCACTGACCAAAGCATCGGCAAACATTCCAGCCCCGAGGGTGATGAATCAGAGCCTCCCACTCACCCACACGGACTGCAGTGTTCCTCCAGCAGGAAGGATCCGTGGCATGCCCGGTTGCAGGAGGTTGACAGTCTCTGCATCCTCCGTTTTAATTGCAGTCAGTTGCCTGGCATTACATGCTTATGAACAAGGGTGGAGGAGTGGGTGTGGTCACCCCAATTCCTCACAGCTGCCCAAGAGAAAACACTGATCCATATTTGGGGTCTGACGGGTTTTTAGATTGATGACAACCGTCGTGTGTTTGCAGTCTGAATTCCAGACTCTTCTCTCCCCTGATATAGAAGATGTAGCTACCTGTGTGTCCCGCACGCTCTCTGGATTCACCATGTCCAAACCTTCTCTCAATATCCTTTTCCCTCAGAGTTTGCTCTTTGTCCTGCCCCACTGTCTCAGTGGGTAGTAGCATCTACTCAGCACACGCACCAGAGTCTCAGAGAGCACACAACGTGCACTTTTTAATTTTAATTGATTGATTTGTTTTAGAGAAATTTTACATTTACAGAAAATTAAGAAGAATGTACAAATAGCTTCCATGTGACCCCTTCCTTCTAGGTTCTACTATTACTAATACCTCACACTAGTAGGGTACATTAACATTTGTTATAATTGATGAACCAACATTGATACACTATGATTAACTGAAGTCCAAATTAACATTAGGGCTCACTCTCATGTTGTATATTCAATGCATTTTGACAAATTGATTCTGTGCAACATTGTAATGGGGGACGCCTGACACCAGGATGCACATCTTAATGCAAAGTTCATTCCTAGAGCAAATAGTGGCTTGGAAGTGGGGTGCACATAGAGCATTCCCCAGAGGAAGAGCATCAGGACATCACTGGAAGCACCTTCCTGTCCTTTACCCCTGGGCCCCAGAAATAACCACAACCCCTGGTTGGTTCTCAGTTGGTCCTGGCCCCGACCTGCCTCTGTCAGAGGAAGCTTGTGGTTTGTAGATTAAGCCTTATCTTAAATGCCAAGCTCAAGTAATCATCTCACAACTTTGGGATGAGCTGATGGTCGCTGGTATAGAATGCATACAATAGATCAACTCGGAGTCCATTTTCTTGGCCACAGTGCCTATAATTCATTGTCAGGTTTCAGTCCTGCCAATTTTATGAACTCAAGGACTTCGGGTCTACCGCAGGGTCTCCACCACCAGCCTGGGATGAATACAAAAAGTGAGGAGGCAGAGGTGACTGGGACATCTGAGGTCCTAAAAAAAGAGCCTTCATTCTGGTTTCCATTCAGCCACATTCACCTCCTTGCTAGTTTGCTGGAAGGAAGGTGTACTTTCTTCCTCTCCTCTAAGACTCTAGAGCTGTCTTAGGTAGTGGGATAGGGTGAAAGTTGCAGAGAGGGGAAGAAAGATAGTGCAAGGAGCTGAGGAATTCAACCATATTCCTGCTCCTCACGTTTGCACAACTGAAGACTTCCTTTCAATCCACAGAGGCTTGAAACAGTTAACTTTAGAAGAAACAATGGAATGATCTGGAATGCCTCACTTGTTACAGGGTCATTCATCCAGGGAAAAAGAATGCATTGTTCAAATGTCTTAGCCTTTTTTCCTTTCCTTTTAATTTGAAATTGTCACCCCACCCACAAAAAAAAGCTTTTAAAGAATTCTATGAAGATAGTCATTTCAATTATGTTTATAACTAGATATAGGTGTATTTTGTGTGCTGTGGGGTATTATATGGAGGTAGGATCATCTATGGGATGAATATTCTTTACTCATCTCCAGAGAAATGCACTTTGATTAGGCTTATATATTTTGCATACATGGGTGGGGATGAGCCTTGGGTCCTCTGGAGCCCAGCTCATGATGACCACTAGGGTCAGAAACTTTTAGCACATCTGAGTGACCTTGAGCCAGAACCAAGGTGTCTCATCTGTGAAATGTTGATCTTAGACTAGAAGATCAATTAAGATATCTCTCGGCAGGGCGTGGTGGTACACACCTGTATTCCCAGTGCTTGGGAGGCTGAGACAGGAGGACCGCAGGTTGGATGACAGCCTCAGCAACTTAGCAAGGCCCTCAGCAACTGAGCGAGACCCTGTTTCAAAATGAAAAGAGCTGAGGATGTAGCTCAGAGATAGAATGCCCTTGTGTTCAATTCCCAGGACCAAAATTAAAAAAAAAAAAAGATATCTCTCCTAGCTTTCCCATTCTAATTCCACATCTATGCTTCGACGTGAGTGCCATGACAGAATTTAATAAATAATAAAATGATTCGGCCGAATCTGCTGCTCTCTGACCCAACTTTGGCCTTAGAAGTCCTGAGTACACCCCTTACCCTGCTTCTTCTTGGGCTTTAATCTTCCTCTCTGGGAAGGGGTGCTCCCCCCAAAGAACCTGGCTTCCCCTTACCAACCTTTTATGACTACTGTAGAAAAAATATTGTATTTCAGTGGGAAACGATGTGCCATCTTATAGCACAGCCTTCCAGGTCATCAGAGTCAGCTGTTCATTGTCTTTGAGCTATTTTGCAACACTCTATAAATTGTAAGTAACAGATACGTAAATTCTGTCCTGAGAATGATTTAATTGACTTCCTCCCACTTTGGCAAAGTCCAGTGTGCCTCCCTTTGCAGTGCACCTCAACGTTTTTTTACTCAACATAAATGTGTGTTTTCACTTTTCCTTTGAACATCTGCCTGGTTTCCTAGTATCAAGAGTAAATAAATTCCTTAACGTTCATATCTTCATATCTATATGCGAGTTGTGATTTTATCTTTTTCTGAAAATTATCTTTTTAATACTATATTGTCTCTTCAGAGCCTTTTAGGAGACTGTTTCTATTTTCAGCCCGTCGTTTGAATTTTGTTGGACTGCATCCCATCCTTACCAGTTACCCCTCTCGCCCCTCCCCAGCCCACCCACTTGTGGCTCCTCCTAGATTCCTTGGTTCCTTTACCCTAGACGTGGGCAAAATCAGGCTTGAACACATCCGGACACTGCTGGAAACCAAATGTTTTGAGGTTTGTTGTGTTGGAAATTTCAGCTTCAGTGCTTAAGAAATACAGCCTGGGCATGTTTTGGTATTTAGGATCACTTAAGAGCTGCCTCCTTGGTGCCAGGAGACGCAGACCATAGTTAGCATCTTCCTAGCTTTGGAAGGCAGACTTAGGGCCTGAATCTTTTCAGATAATTGGTATGGCATTAATTATGTGAATAATTTATCCCTTTGCTTTAGTTTTTTCATTTTATTTTATTTTACTTATTTATTTATTGCAGTACTGGGGATTGAACCCAGGGGCATTCTGCCTCCAAGCTATACCCCCAGCCCTATTTTTTTATTCTTTATTTTGAAACAGGGTCTCACTAAGTTGCAGAGGGCCTCACTAAGTAGCTGAGGCTGGCCGCGAACCTGCGATCCTCCTGTCTCAGCCTCCCAAGTACTGGGATTACAAGCGTATGCCACCACACCCCGCTAGTTTTTTTTTTTTTCATTTTAAAATAGAGGTAATTTAATATTGAGGTGGATCTCTGTTACCTTAAGTTAGTGTTTTTGTTTGTTTTTAATGCCTTTCATTAAGAACAACAACAAACGCCCAAGTGTGACTTTGCCAGTATATTTAGGCTGGCTTATTTGGGTGTGCATGAATGTGTGAAACATATACAGAAAATAGAGGAAATGAGAAAAGGCCCCACCAATTTGCAGTGTATGACTATGATACTGTGTTCAGAATTTCCTTTCATTCAGCTATTTAGATTTGAGCCTCAAACATTTCTTACCCCAAGAGAAACAACTGCCCAGCAGGCAGCCTGAGTTCATGGCTTTCCTGGGCCCCTGGCTGGGTAGGAAGCACTTTTTTATTTGGACAAACTAATTAAAGACAGTTTACTTTTGGTCAAATTCATAGCCAAGGGAGGTAGCAGAGAGAGGAAGTGAATGAGTCTCACTTGCTGAACTTTTTTTTTTTTAATTTAACTCTTTCTTTACACTGGTGTGGGCAAAGTAATCCCAAAGGTCATAGTTGCAACTGAATACTTGATTAGTGTTCTGGGTGCTCCTGCCAGAAAACATGATTCTGCATCAGAGAAAGGGATAAATTACATGGGATGTAGTGTGTGTGTGTGTGTATGTGTGTGTGTATGTAGTGTGTGTGTGTGTGTGTGTGTGTGTGTGTGTAGTGTGTGTGTTACTGGGGATAGAACCCAAGGACATTCAACCTCTGAGCTACATCCCCAGCCCTCTTTTATTTTTATTTTGAAACAGGATGTTGCTGGAGTCTTGCTACTTGCTGAGGCTATCCTCCAACCTACGATCCTCGGGTCTCAGCCTCCCAAGTACTAGGATTACTGGCATGTGTCACCACACCCGACTAGTATGTAGCTTTTGAGGATCATTTTCTTCTGAAAATGGGGATGGAGGAGGATGTTTAGTTCCACAAATTGGAACTAAACATAGACTCCATGAGCCTTGAGGAGGTTTCTCTGGATAGCTCAGTGTGGACTGGGGAGGCCATTTCGACATTTTATGAATGAAATTCTTCATTAACATTTTTTTCACTAGAGAGAGACAAACTTGATCTTAGACTAATATAATTGCCTCACTAGAGCTATTAATGTAATTTTGAGGCATCCTGTCACATTATAAAAACACAGTGCTATAAAAGGCTGTAATTTGCCCAGCTCTCTGAGGCACCAGATGGTACACACTTACACAGAGAAAATTGCTTTTTTGAACAGGAGAAAGTCTGCGATGTCATAGACAGGAGAAATCATGGCTTCTCACAGTCTTAAATTGGACACTGTCAGAGGATAAAATTACAACAATTTAGTTTAAAGATCTTAATTGGCTTTATGTTCAATTCTAGAATCAGGCAACATTTTATTCCATAAAATATAGTAAGTGTTCCGATGGGGGCCGAACAGAAGAGGTTGGTTTTGTAGACAGAGGAGGCCTGATTAAAGCAAAAACAAAACAAAACAAAACGTGTGTCCATCATGTCAAAGTTACTTTCCTTGTATGGCAGGGGCAGAAACACATGGTAATAAAAAAAAAACTGATTGGTTAACATTAGGTTACTTTTTTTTGGGTGAGGATTAAGGCAGAGTCAACTTTATTATCATGCCAATTGAGATTGGACTATTCCAGAAATTTGGCTAGCTCTCTCATTCCTAATTTCTTGGACAGTCAGATAACAGTTGAATTTTGGTTTGATGACACGGAACTTTGGCATGACTGACTCTGTTTTGATTTTCAGTCTGGTGTGCTTGGGCTTGGTTAGGTGCTTTGCACCAACCTGTGGCCTCCTATAAACTTCATTTCACAAGGACATTCTTTTGAGCCAGCAGGTAAAAAAGCCCAGAAGAGACTCTGGGTTGTATGATCTTAGCTTTGCCTTTTCCTGCAATCAGGTTCCTGATATTGATAGAGAAATTCAAGAAAGGGTGATTGGAAACTCCTAGTGTCTGGCAATCCTACTAATGGTTTCACGGGGGAATCTCACTTCCTCAGAACCCACCAAAAGCCCAAGTAGGAAACCTCAGATCACTTCAGACTTACTCTTCTCCCTCTTGCTCTGCCCATACCAAGCAGATGACCCCACCTTGACATTCCAGATTCTCACTTGAGCTTCTGCCTGAGCGCCAGGCTTCTGTGCGTCTTTGACTGGATAAACAGTGAGCTCTGCCTTGGGTCTTCCTCTGCTTTCCCGGTCTCTTCCACCTATCTTCTTCATGCTGCTAGAGTGATTTTCTTCAATGCAAATCCTATCATGTCCCTTTCTTGTTTAAAAATCATTGATGGCACCTCATTGCCTGCACCAGGGATGGCAAATATTGGCCCTAAATTAAAGGTTGCTTTGGCCCTGCCTAAAAAATTTGAAAGCAAATCTTGAAAGACTAAACTGTTTCCAAGTAGCTTAATTATGGAGCCCCAGAATAAAATTCAAAAGTATTTAAAGAAAAAAAAATTACTTCAACATTCAACATCATGAAATTCACATTACCTGGTATCCAATAAAAAATGATCAGGCAATCAAAG